>SNQJ01S0031365.1:157790-172928 GCA_010110895.2 Picea sitchensis
CAAAAACCTAATTCCTTAACCATAATTAGAAAACCATCGATGAAAACTGTGTGCGGAATAATCTTCCAAACAATTGGCGAATAAACCAATTTTTTGGAGATTCACTACTAGTCATTCAATGGATGAAAGGAGATTTCACCCTAAGGAATTTCACTCCGCAACCATTATTTCTTGATATCAAGAACTTGCAATCAAACTTCACTCATATCTCTTTTATTATTTTATACAGGGATGAAAACAAGAAAGTAGATAGGTTATCCAAAGAAGGATCAGAGCTGCAAGTGGGTGGTTGGGAAATTCTTGAATCAACTCAAGGACAATATTCTTCTTATTTTCATGAACCTTAGTTTTAAATTCATCACTTATTTAGAGATTATTGAAGGGTGAATTTTTGAATTGCATTTTACTTAATCTTTATGGAAGGCTGGAATTATAAATTTTGAGAAATATTGGAGTTGAAACTTTTTATGTAATAGGAATTCAGGCTACTACTAGCAACGATAACTTTTTTTTTGAAATTATGTGCAGATGAGAAATCCTTATCCTATTTGCATTATAATCAAACTAAGCAAGCACATACTGAAGCTTGCTCAAATCTTTTTGTATTTGGCCACTTGAAGCATATTGAAATACTCCTTAGTATCTGATATTACAATTTTGTTAATCTTAATAAAATTACTTAATTTTTTCCTTCGAAAAAAATGTTTTATATGGATTTGAAGCAACAAAAAAAATAACATTCACTATATGTCATACTTTGGAGGGTTATTGAATTACATATAGGCTAGAATATAATTCCAATGCAATACACAATATGATGTACTGATGCAAACCATACTACTACATTAACATTATGGTTGGAACCCCAAGCATACTTGAAAAGGATTGTGGCCAATAGAGCTATGAAGGGCTATGATATAGCTTTGCTTGACTGGGCAGTGTGAAGGCACTCTTGTAGGTGAAGTAATAATATCGTTGTGCTCTTCTATAATCTTGTTGACATGTTTATGCTGGACAGAAAGGTCTTGGGACGAGGTTGTAGTGGTAACAATGCCCTTTTGTTCATATTCTAACTAGATCGTGAAGAGGCTAAATTTTGTAGTATGAGAGATTACTTTGCAGCACTGTTTCACCGTGAGAGTAGTCATAACTACCTTTGGTACCCTGCAGAGCTAACCCCCTAGAGTAATGATGAAACTATGGGATCGAGACTCATAAAAAACATGATGCTTCCACATATATGGTTGGCCTAAGAGAACATCACAAACTTATAGTGGGGCAACATCCTTGAAGAGCTTGATGTCATAGGAAATGCGACATTGTTGGCTGACACAGAGATCTCGTCCCTGGAAAAGCCACCCGTTGTTGTATGGTTGTGGGTGTGGTGTTGTTGGCAAATCCAACTGCTTGATGAATGTTGGGTTCATGAATTGACACCTTTTTTCCACCCTTATATTTGCACTTTACCTGTTTTTATTATATCATCCATGTTCTTTTCATAACAATTATTGTCCAATATATTGTGTTTTTGTCCAAGTATGTGAAGTTTATATGAGCGCTCAATTCAATAAGTTTTCTTGTATTTGGGAAGGATAATGGTTGTTTTTGGTATTTACTAATAAAGTATTGAGAACTGCCTACAGGATGATCGACTACTCCAGGTGTTGTTATTCCTAAAGTGTTGTTACTTCCGAAGTGTCGTTACTCCCAATTGTTGTTACTCCCAAAGTGGTTGCTCCAGGTGTTGTTACTCTTAAGGTATTTTTACTCCTAGCATATCAACAATCTTATCTAGATACCATTCGTGTTGAAGTTGTCGGGTCGTTGATCCATGCGACTCCCTCATGGAAATGAATTGTCTTCCTGATGACGTGGTTATTTTCCAAAGTCACAAGTATTGTATTTGTCACGAGTCTATTTTTTAAGCCCAAATTATAGGATAGTTCATTGGGAAAGATCTGTAATTAATTGTATATATTTACAACCGGTTATAAAAGGTATTGAATATCTTCTATTTAGGATTGTAATGAACAACTTGAGAATTGAGAGATTCTCAAGGTTGTTCATAATTGTCAATTTACTAAGATTAGTTAATAAGGGGGGAGCTTTAAAAATGATACACTTCTTCTCCCAGGATACTCTAGTTTTTCTCAATAGTTGATCCAGTCGATGAGGAACAACGTCTACACCTGCAACTTTTGATTTTTTTTATTATCAATAAAGACTTAGCAAGTTCATGGTTCATTTTATGTTTAATTAATTTGTAGTCTCTATACTTTTCCCAGCCCCTCCTAAGGAGGAAGGGCCCTCCTCTTTAGCAGGGTTGTTGTTATTGTATCGGTTGGTAGGTTTATTTTATTTATATTGTGAGTGTTATTTATGTTGTTACTGTTATTTACATTTTATTACAAGTGTTCCTATGCAAATGCAGATTGTTGCTACTCGGCTATAGCTCAAATCAATTTTAGTTTACTGATTGTTGTTGTTACATGATTACTATGTTGATTTCCTTGATCTCCATTTATTGATGAGTTAATGAAACTCAACCATATTGTGGGTGTTGATGTTAGACATTTCAAAGGAGGTTATCCCTTATGAATCATCAATTGGTTTCATTTTTTCTTTGTCTCAATAGGGTATGTTTCCTTTCGTATTGAATGAATTGTTTTCTTTGTGAGGAGTGAATGCATTTCATTTCCAGTAAGAGTGCAATATGTTTTGATTCATTCCCAACAAGAGTGTGGTTTTTTTATTTCTTTTCAAAAAAGTGAATTATTTCCAAAGCAGTGTGTGAAGTGAGGTTCTTAGAGTGCCATTTTTCTTACACAAGTGTGGATCTGTTTCATTTATGCAGAGTGTTAGTTTTAGTAGTGTGGTTTTATTTCCAACAAGTGTGCATAGTGTTAGTTTCAACAATGTGATTGTATTTCCAACAAGTGTATAGAGTGTTTCCTTTTAGCAAGAGTGTTTCACTTAAACCAATATGATTTACAATTTGGTAGACACATTTTTCCTTTCAATAGTGTGGAACTTAGTCTATGGTGTATGTTTAATCCTTGGGATTTTGTCCTTCAGATTACAGGATAGTACTAATTAGAGAATTGTTGCCTGCATATATTTTGCAAAATAACCTTGCAATAAAATGCGTACCTCGGGTTGACAATTAATGTATTACATGTTTTAATCAAACAGTTAAATACACCAACATTTTGACATCATTGTTGGGGAGGATATTAATGGCGCAAGAGTACAACTGACATTCTCTTGATGCATTTCAGAGAAACTCGGGACATGCAAGTTGCATGAGTAAAGCAAGATAAGAATGTTGTGCCCCAAAAAATATTAATCCTATAGGTAGGGGGTGTGGTGGAAAAAGAAATTCGGATCAAGGACAAGTGACATTAATTCATGAGTTGATTTCAAAAGAAGAATCATCTGCCTTAGGACCAAGTTGTCGGAAGATTGAACCCCAGGAAAGGATTAATTCCCATCCTTCTATTCATCTTGAATCATTTGTAGCAGCAACAAAAGTTGAATACAAATATTTGATAGATGTCAAAGGGGATATAGATGGATAAAACCAAGAGCACCAAGACTCAAGGCTAGAGGTCAATCAACCCCTTGATAACCCTATTCCAGATCAGGAGAGTGCTATAGGAAACCTTGAGAAATTATTAGAAGATCCCCTATAGCTAGAGGATATTCCCAGGGAATATTGGAAAAGACTTCATAGTTTGTGGCAGAAACATATAACAAACTCAAATGCAAAAAATATGCTCTCAACCTTCGAATTTCCCGTCAGGGACATTCCCAGACAAGCACCAATGGAAAATATTCCCCTTTATACACTCAAGAACTTTCATGGTCTGGCCAACGAAGATCCAGATACCTTCCTTTTTTATTTTGAAGTTATGTGTTGGAGCTACGACTATACTTCAAACACTCAGAAGTTGAAACTGTTCCCTGCTACTTTGAAGGGAGCCACACTAAGGTGGTTTATAGGTCTTAGTGGTGATTCCCTCACCTCTTAGGTCAACATGAAACTGATCTTTTTGGGGAAATATCAAGACTATTGAAGGATTAGATACCAAAGGGAGAAAATATTCAAAATGTCCTAGAAGGAGGAAGAGAGTTTGGAAGACTATGTTGAACACATCCAATATAATTTGCACAGGTCTACACATAGTGACCTAGATGAGGACATCTTAAAGAAAATTCAGATCTAGGGAATGAGAGATGACTGCTTAGACATGCTAAATTTGATGGGAAAGGGGGATATATTAAAAGAACCTTATGATGACATCATTACTTTATGCCTAAGAAGTTCAAGGGGATCATCAAGGAACAGAACCCAAGCATGAGATTCTTCTGCCATGATACAAAAATCATACATTGGGTGAGTAACATGGGTAGAAATCAATAATCTATTTGAAAACTTCAAGATCGATATCCTCGACTCTTTAACTACGAAATTAGATGTACTCCAGGTAAAACAGAAGCAGGTTGAAGTAGGAAAGGCATTGGCAGTGTTCTGTCCCAAGTGTAGAGACAAGTATCCCCGTAAGGAATGTCCACTTAACAACGTGGAGGTATTCAGTATTTGTGAACTAGAAACTCATGGGATCAAGGAAAGAAACTCAACAAGTATATTTTATCTCTAAAACTCCATGAAAATCACGTCTACCAAGTATGCTTAGGACCCATCTTCATATTTCAATACTTGGAATCATATGTATATTCCATAGATCCCACTACAAATTCAATATCCTTTTATTCAGGAGGATCCAAGAACACTCACAGAGGTCTAGGAGGATTCAAAATGCTCACATGGATCCATAAAGTCTTAGAAAATTTCAAAATTTTATCGTCTCAAAAGTTTGAGAAAAGGACATCATCCCGAAAAGTGTGTCGTCATCTTTCCAACGATGCAAATGGAAATTCAAGTAGAGTCTGTATGCAAAAGTTATGGTTGGTCAAAGTTTAGGTCAACCAAGACAAAAGTCAACACTGAAGAGACGCGTGGTAGGTTCAGAGAGAAACACATGGTAGGTTCATAGGTTGACAAGCGGTAGCCCCTGATACTAATAAGTGGCAGGTGACATGGTTCCATGCATACAAGTGGCACAACCACCGATTGATAGGTGGCTCCAATCATAGTTCGACATGTGGCATTGGAAGAGCCAATGAGAGGCCAACATGTGGCAACCCCTTATTGGCCTATAAAATCATGGGCCAACACGTGGTGACCCCTTATTGGCCTATAAAATCATCGCCACAACCATCGCGCCACACATTGGAGATTAACCTTTATATGTGTTATTATGTATTTGAATTGATGTATTGTATTAAATGGGAGGAGAAAGGGGTCGAGGGCTAGCCCCTAGCCCCTGGTCCTTACCATACACCACACGACCAACACATTAAGTCCGTGGGAGGGCTTAACCTTATATTTCAACAAGATTTTTTTTTATATTATATATAATTTTAAAACTTCAACACATAAACATATCTCATAACTTATGTGAACGGTTAAAAACTTTGGATATAACTCCAAAAAAATCGCGTCGGGGTTATAACTATAGCATATAGTTATATATGTTATTTATAATGTATATGTAACAAAAAATAACAAATAAAACAAACATGTTGGCAGTCGGTGGGGTTTGAACCCCCGACTTTTCAAACATTTTCCAACATACTTAACCAAGTCCGATATAATTGCGGGTTGGATGTGGAATCCAACCAAATTTTAATTAATGTATGCCAACAATTTTGGAAATTAATTGGAGGTCATGGCCTATTTAATGGGCATGGATCCCAACATTGTACAAACATTCCAATGCATGGGACACACATTTTTATGCAGAATTTTGTCTCGTAAAACGTGCCAAGGGTACGAGGCTACACCATAAAGCATGTCGGGGGTCACCTTGATGAAATTTCAAGTATTTTATATCACTTTTGCATGATTTTTCACCATGAATTCAACGGTGCACTCTGTTTCTGCATTTGAGCAAAGTAGAAAAAAGTCATTGTATTATTTTACGTGTCAAGGGGATTTCGGGGCACTGTAAGTAGAATATAGTTGACTTTATACTCACTTTTCTCAATTTTTTGAGAAGAATGCAAGGGTGATGTCCTTTTCTACATCAGAGTAGCATATTTGATAAGCTTCTTCAGCTCTTGTATTGCAAATTCATTTAATTGTACTTGAAGAATTTGAGCATTAATAAAGTGATTATGAATTTGTTTATGTAAGATGGATTATACAAGTTATGATCATTAGTTAAAGTGTTTGTTTGAGTAATATAAACCACTTCCAATGTAACACACCCATTATGGGGAGAAAAATAAAAAAAAATGTCCTCCTTACAGGAACAGATCCTTTCCCTCTACGATTCCTAATTTGGGAAGTCCAGGACTTAGCCTGACCCTTCGTTCAAGGTTCTTCGATTCTCTAAGTCAAACAAGACTTAGATACATTGATAGTCTCACCTATTAATCAAACACAGGCTGTTACGGCTTCTGGTGCAGGTCTTATGATACCCACGACCTTCTCCTTCGCGCTTCAATGAAGTCTCAGAGTTGGAATTAGCCCCTTTTCTCTTGGACCCTTCTCGTATGTGACCTTGGGCGATGAACTCACACAAACACACAATTGTGGGCACGGCCAAAGGCAGTTTGAAACCAAACTACTTTTCGATCTGTAATTCTCCTCGAGCCTCCACGTGTCCTTTCTCCAAAACCGGGGTTTGGATTGTGGCCCACCCTCAAATTTTTAAAGTTCGCGCACCTCCAATCCCTGCAATACTACAGGACCATCGATCTCTCGATCTTGACGATATTGTCCGAACTGACGGTTCAGATATGCCCTTTTCAAATCCACAAACCAAATATGCCCCTCCTAATTCAATGGACGTGATCTCCTTCATGATTCTGGACTTCAGACTTTTCAAATCTCAAACCCTGCTTTCCTCTGTACATCAATCTTTCGGAGTTGACAATTTGGGTACACATTTCCTCCTAAATCAACGACCCTGCTTCTACTTCGGGTGTTTGAAATTTCAACTAGATCAATGGTCCTATGGCCCTCTTCTCAATCAATGATTGAGATCTCCTTCAGGTCTCCAGAATTCTGAGATCTCAAATCTCAAAATTTACCCTTTTTCCCAATAGATTTTATCCGAAGGCTATAATCCACTGACGTGTGTCCACTTGATCAGACAATCAAGGATTACTTTGGGTCTCTACATGGAGTCCACAAATTTGTGCCACCTGTCCTCTGGATCTAACGATCGAGGATTGATTCGGGTCTTTACCTGGAGTCCATATATTCATGCCACATCCCTTCTTAATATGACGACTATGAATTACTTCGGGACTTTATTCAGAGTCCACATATTCACGCCACGTCCCTTCTTAATGTAACGACTATGAATTACTTCGGGACTTTACCCAAAACTCACAGATCTACGCCACGTCTCTACTGAACTCCGACAACTCAGATTCACTTTGGGTGATCCAACGCCTGAGATTTAATTCAGACAATATGATGATTCATATTCACTCCGGTTGATCGGACGATTGAGATTTACTTCAGATTTTCGGCTCTCTGGGCTTCGAAAATATCAAGTCTCAAACTTGCCCCCTCCTGAACTCATGGTATTTCATGGCTCAGATTCACTTGGCCGATCTGACGTTTGAGGTTTACTTCGGCTCTTCGGACTTTAGGAGTCTCAGATCCAACTGAAAACTCTCGCACAGATTTCCCCGGAGTCCATGATCTGTCACCACATGTCCCTCTGGATCTGGTGGTCCAGATTCACTTCAGGTATTCAGGGTTCAGGAATCTCAACTTTCAACTAAGAACCCTCGAACATATTCCTCTGAATTCCGTGATCCATCGCCATGTATCCCTCTGGATTTGGAGGTCCAGATTCACCTCCTAGTGATGGACGACCTCAAATTACTTTAAGAATTTAGAAATTTGGTAAGTTCCCTTCTCGTGCGTGTGCCAAGTGCTAAGGTTTGTGCACCTTGCTTAGATCAGATGGTTGTCGATGCTTGGTGTTGTGATCCAAATGCCACTGTCATTCCTCCTCCCGAGCTTCTAACTTACTCCAACTTAGAATATTTTCTAAGTGCTCGAAGGATTCAACCTTTGCTTCTCCTACGGTCTATCTCCTGGATTTCGTCTGCACTCCTGAAAACGCTATCTCTTTTGAACTTGATCTCCTTGAATATTTATCCATCCCACACACTCCTTTCATTTCATGGATTGCGTCAAAATCAGATCGAATTTCAATGGAGATCGACAGTTCAAAGAAGTTTTGGGGCCCCAACATGCATACTCTTTACCAGAGAGTTCGACCTCCGCAATCTAGAAAGTTCTCGCTTGATTCTAGTCTAACCGGGATCATTGATCTTCCAGCCTGTCGAGATCAACGACAAGGGTAAATTGCAGGCCGCAAACTAGCACGCCCTCTGTTTTCACCTTTGTTCTTCACAGTGATTCCCCACCCTCAATATATGTTCATAGATCGACGGTTCATAGCAATTGTGGGGGTTCAAATTGACTATTGTGAAATTTGACATCTCAGAGCCTTGAACTCTAAGGTTCCTAGACCCAGGTCACGTGGATATTCATATAACTCTTGGGCTATAATCCTCGCTCTAAGTCGGGTTTTTGGTTAAGGATAGGCATGATTTCAGAGTCTCCTAGACTACTGGTCTGAAGGGAACACCTTCCCAACTCAAAAATCTTTAAGCTGTGAATCAAGGAAAAGTAACTTGTGAGGTTACCAAAATGGTAGCTATGCCTAGCGGCTTGCTCCGACTCCGAAACGGTGATGTAAATTATTTTGGAAAGCACCTTCAAGTGATTAAACTGGGGTGTATGGAAAATAAAACTGAAATATAGGTTCTCAAGGGAACGAACAGATACTCATAACTTAATCATTTAATATAGAGAAAGAACCCTTCATAGACATGTAAATACTCGCATGCATCCATTATTTACAATTCAAAGCATAAGGCAAGAAAAAACTTATCAGAACCATAGAGCATGATGTGAATGCTGAAATGGGTGCTCATTTTCACCCAACCATAGGCTCGGTCACTCCCAATGGATTTATCATTGGCCACCCCTGAGATTAAGCCATGATGCTTTGAGATTCAATCTCTTACTTCCAGCTCAACGGAAGTTAGGGACGAAGGTTACTCTCCTTCTCCCAATACAGAAATAGATAAGGACAAAGGTTACTCTCCTTCTCCTGGCTCAATCTCTATTTTTTGTGATCAGAACTCACTGTTCCTCTTTCATTCCTTCCTCGGACCCGATAGTTTCCACTCTCGTCTCTTCATTTTTCCACAGGTCTTCCTTTGCCCGCCACACTTTCTTCCTTGCCTTCCTCAGCAAGATTGTGTGTGGCTCGAATTCCCATTCTGTGGTTAGGTATGGAATCCTTACGGATGGGTGGTCTGCCCCATCCCCTCATTAAATCTTGAGGAGGTCTTCCCACCTACGAACCTGACTGTAATTCATTCCTGGGTCAAAGGTTTGTTATGATATGAGAAATTAATTCTAGCATGGTACTGGTTCGATGGAGGTTAACGCAACCATTCTGGGTCCCCTCCACCACCTTTCATAGAATTCGTGGCTTTCTCTTAGCACATCCCCTCTTTCAACAATCATGTAGAACGTAACCATTTTCTATTAAAATAACAGAATTTACATTCATCAACCTTTTGTACAAAGGTCCATCAAATCAAGCATTCACACTTTTAGGTTTGCCATAGTTCCTTGGCCAATATAGTTATATTTATAGACTGGTGGAAACAAGGTTTTACAATTCCCTCCCCCTTAAAGGAACACCGTCCTCGATGTGCTATCTGTCAACATGACATGTATGTACACGAGTAAAAAAAATCAGATATGCATGTCTCATGGCATCCTCCATTTCCCACGTAGCCTCATTTGGGCCAAAGTGTTTCCACTACACCTTGAACTGTGCAATGGTTCGGTTCTTGAGTGAGGTTTCCTTCCTGTCTAATATTTATTGGGGTTCTAGCAGGAATTGTCCCTTCGGATCCACCTGGATCACATACCAGTCAATTATGTGATTGGCATCATGTACATATTTCTTCAATAATGAAACATGAAAAACATTATGTGCCTTTACAAGTGGAGGCAGTGCTAGCCTATAGGCTACAATTCCCACTCTATCTAAGACTTCAAAGGGTCCACAATACTGAGGTTCCAATTTGGCACAGGATCCTATTCTCAGGGAACTCTTCCTGAGTCTAACTCTGAGATAGACATGGTCTCCGGTATTGAACTCTCTGGGAGTCCTCTTTCTGTCGACGTAAATTTTCTGTCTATCTTGAGCAATCTTCAGATTGTGTCTTATCTGAACCACTTGTTGTTCCATTTCTTTCAACATGTCGGGTCCGATTGTAATTCTATCCACTGGGTTACTCCAACTGATTGGAATCTTGCACTGTCTACCATAGAGGGCTTCAAAAGGGCTCATCTTCAAGGATTCTTGATAACCGTTGTTGTAGGAAAACTCTACCAATGGTAGGTAGTCTTCCCACTTCTTAGGCTAATGCATTACATGCATCCTTAGCATGTATTCTACTAATTGGTTCACTCTTTCTATTTTTCCATCAGTTTGAGGGTGATAAGCTGTGTTGAACAACAATTTTGTCTCAAAACTAGCCACTAGGTATTTCAAAAATATTGAAGTGATTTTGGTATCTCAGTCAGATACAATTTCCTTGGGCATGCCATTCAGTCTAAATATCTCCTTCGTGAAGATGTTGGCAATATCTATGGCTTTGCAAGTTGATTTGACAGGAACAAAATGAGTAGAATTACTCAGCTTGTCCACCACAACCATGATGGCATCATTTTGCTTGGTCGACTTTGGTAATCCAGTGATGAATTCCATGGAGATGGTTTCCCATTTCCATTATGGGATCAGTAGGGGATGTAACAACCCTATTGGATGTCATTGTTATGCCTTAACTTGCTGGCATTCTAGGAACTTAGCTAAATAGTTAGCTATGTCTTTCTTCAACCCAGGCCAATAGAATTGTTTCCTAGTGGCCGTGATCATTTTCTGATATCCTGGGTGACTAGTATATGGTATCTTATGTAGTTAATCCATTATGAACCTCTTCAAGTTGTCACATCTTGGATCATACAATCTGTTTCTGTAAGTCAGCAAGCCTTCTTCAAGCATATGGTAGCCTTCATATTTTAGCCGTGTAGGCTCTTTCCTTAGATATGAGGTCACGGTCTTGAAGAATGCATCTGTTTCTTGTGCATTCCTGACTCTTTCCCTAACATTTGTTTCGCATGTTCTTATCACTGCCAGATGAATCATTTTTATACTTCTGCTAAGGGCATCAACCACCCTATTTTCCTTTCCTTTGATGTGTTTGATTTCAAAATAAAACTCACTAAGGAGAGCCATCCACCTAGCTTGCTTGGCATTGAGTTTTGGTTGATCAAACATGTGTCTCAATCCACAATGGTCTGTCATAAGCACAAATTTCCTACCCAGGAGGTAGTGCCTCCACATTTTTAAAGCATGTACTATGGCATCCAACTCTAGGTCATGGGTCACATAATTGATCTCATGCTCATTTAAATTCCTGGATGCGTATCAAATTACACGTCCCTCTTGCATAAGGAATCCTCAGAGTCCTTCCTTGCAAGCATATGTACACATAAGGAAATCATTATCCGGGTCTGCAATATTTATCACGGGTGCATGGGTCAGGAGGTATTTCAGTTCCTGGAATCTTTCTTCACATTTTGATGTCCAAATGAATTTAATCCCCTTTTTTTGAAGGACAATCATTGGACACCCAATCTTGGAAAACCCTTTTATAAACCTTCTATAGTATCCTGCTAAGCCCATGAAGGACCTAATATCGGATACATCCTTCGGGGTAGGCCATTCCATAATAGATCTGATCTTGTCGGGGTCTACTGCCACCCCTTACTTATATATGACATGGCCTAAGTAATGGACTTGCTTCTGAAAGAAATTGCACTTGCTAAACTTAGCGTAGAGCTTATGCTCTTTTAGTACTTGAAGTATGAGTTTAAGATGTTCTTCGTGCTCCTCCCTATTCTTGGAGTAGATTAGGATATCATCAATGAAAACCAATACAAATTTGTCCAGGAATTTGTTGAGTACATTATTCATCAAGAACATAAAAGTGGCGGGGGCATTGGTTAACCCAAATGGAACCACCATGAATTCATAGTGACCATACCTCGTTCTGAAGGCTATTTTGTGGATGTCTTCATCCTTAATCCAGACTTGGTGGTATCCAAACCTTAAGTCGATCTTTGAGAAGATGGAAGCACCTCCCAATTGGTCAAACAGTTCATCGATTCTTGGTAAGGGGTACTTGTTATTTATTCTTGTCTTATTGAGTTGTTTGTAATCTATGCACAGTCGAAGTGTGCCATCTTTCTTTTTCACAAACAATACGAGCACTCCCCATGGAGATACATTGGGTCGGATGTAGCCTTTGTCCATCATCTCCTTTAGTCATAGCTTGAGCTCAACCAGCTTCGGCATGCTCATTCTATATGACGTTCTAGATGCTGGTACCACTCTTGGTGTAAGTTCTATCGAGAAGTCGATATCCCTTCTTGGAGGTAGACTTGGTACCTTGTAATATACTAGATATAAAAAGTATGCAGAATAGAAATAAAATGCTAGAAATGGCAGAATAACAGTAATATAACTAGAACAATCACTACAATAACACTAAAATGATATAAGAATAACAACAGAAATAACACTTTGATTCTGAGAGCAATGTTCATGGGCCTCTTTGAGGGGGAAACCTCTAGTCGAGCTAAGATCTATTGCAATAATCTCTAAGCTAGGGTTCTCATACCCTCGACTCCTATTTATACTAAATATGTCTATCAAAAGAAGCATCTAGAGGAAGATCCTTCTAGAAGCGAAAGCTTCTATTAGGTCTTCTTACATTCAACTTATTATATTTTATTGCAAGGCCTTATTAATATTGACCTTTATTACATCCGAATATATTGTTCTACTTATGTGTGGGTTAGGACCCTAACATGTCCTCCCCCTTAAAAACAACCTTGTCATCAAGGCTTGAGATGTGGAAATTGTTGCAGAATGGTAGTTGGTTCCCAAGTGGCATCTGCTGGAGTTGTATCTTTCCACTGGACTAACACTTCCTTGATGCTTCTCTGACGCAGGCGGCACTCACGTTGGTCCAAAATTGCTTATGGATGTAGCCAAATGTATCCTTCTTTGGCTAACTTGGGAATGTTGGTTTGAATTTGGAACTTAGTTCCAATCACCTTCTTTAAGCATGAAACATGAAAACCAGGATGCAGCTTCAAATGAATGGGAAAAGCTAACTGATAGGCTACTTGTCCCACATGCTTGAGAATGGTATAAGGACCATAAAATTTGGGTGCTAGCTTCTGAAAATGCTCGGCCTTGAGGGANACAGTCGAAGAAACACTTGATCCCCTTCTGCAAATTGGTGTTCAGAGTGACCTTGATCTACTTTTTGCTTCATCCGATTCTGTTCCATGACCAAATTATCTTTGAGGGTACGAAGAATAGCCTCTCAAACTGTAAGTGTTTGGTCAACCACCTGGACCTTTGAGACACCAAGTAAGTATGAAAAAACTGAAGGTGGATTCTGTCCATATACCTCTTCAAAAGGAGTCATGTGTGTAGTTGTATGGTATGAAGTGTTGTACCACCATTTAGCTAGGGGTAACCATTGAGCCCACCAATTTTGATTTTCCGAGGAAAAACACCTCAAATACGTTTCCAAACACTTGTTGACAACTTCCGTTTGGCCATCAATCTGGGGATGATAGGTTGTGCTGAGATGCAATTGGGTGCCTTATAGCTTTAACAATTCTTTCCAAAAATTGCTTGTGAAAGTTGGGTCGCGATCAGAAACAATAGAGTGTGGCATGCCATGAAGCTTGAAGACCTGATCCATGAAAATTTGAACCATTGTGGATGTTGTAAACGGGTGTTGAATAACATAGAAATGAGCATACTCGGAAAGGCGATCAAAAACCACCATGATGACTGATTTATTTCCTGATTTGGGTAAGTCTGTAATAAAATACATAGAGATATCCTTCCAAATAGCAGGTGGAATCAGAAGCAGTTGTAGTGTGCCCAGAGATTTGAATGTTTATCCCTTGTTGTGTTGACACACATCACATTCGGCGAAAAAATTACGAATGTCCTATTTCATACCATCCCCAAAAAAAAAGCGTTTGACCCTGTCATAGGTTTTGGTGAACTCAGAGTGCCCCGCTGTGGGTGTAGCATGAAGCTCAGAAAGGACTGCGGATTTAAGCTTTGATTGTTTACTTAAATACAAATGGCCTTTGTATCAAAGCTCATCATGGAGCCATGAGTACCCTAGGGAAGCTGGAGCATTGGACTACAATTGTTGGATTAGATGCAAACTTTTGAGATCTTGTAGCCATTCCTGGCGAACGACTTGGAGCCAATCTGGTACAATGAAGGAAAGAGAAAAAAGGGATCCTTCATCTTCATATTTTTGGGAAAGTGCATCCGCCACCACACTGTCTTTTCCTTTCTTGTAAATGATCTCATAATCATATCCAAAGAGCTTAGTCACCCATTTTTGTTTCTCTGGGGAGGAAATGCGTTGTCCCAAAAAATACTTTAGGCTTTGATGGTCTATCTTAATTTGGAAACATTGCCCCAATAGATAAGGGTGCCACAGATCAACGACATGCAAAATAGCCAACATTTCCTTTTCATAGATTGACTTGCCTAGATTTCTTTCAGATAGTTGTTTGTTGGTAAAGGCCAAAGACTGACCCTCTTGCATAAGGAAAACACCAATTCCTTTCCCTGAGGCATCACATTCCAAGACAAAGGTCTTTGTGAAATCAAGAAGGGACAAGACTGGAGTGGTGCACATGGCCATCTTCAAGGTTTGAAAATATTGAGCAGCGATTGGAGTCCAAGTGAAAGAGTTATTTTTTAGAAGAGAAGTGAGAGGTGTTGCAATCTTTCCATAATTCTTAACAAACTTGCGATAATAACCTGTTAAGCCCAGAAATCC
>SNQJ01S0031365.1:193385-204160 GCA_010110895.2 Picea sitchensis
CCTCCTCTGCATTTTTGTGTGCCTAGATTTCTAATTTATCTCCATTACTATGTTTTGTGGTTCAAGATATTTCCATATACTGTTCATGTGCCTCAATTTGTTTCAGAGCAAGAAGTTATGGCCCTCAGAAGTTGACTAGGTCTTAAAATTTTCCTTTCATTGTTTGGCCTTTGAATCCCTCATACTGACTCTATTTGAAGAATGTCTTACACTGTTATAAATCACCATGTCAAGTCCCTTGCACACTTGGCCTTATCCTATCAACTCCCTTTACCGTTCGTTACCTCCTCCTTTGCTTCCTGGCGTGCACATAACTTCATTTTTTGGCCCCTACAATCCTTGGTTGTCGACATAGAACCATATCATTGGGTCATAGGGATAGTTGGGATCCATCTCACACCCATTTACCATGTATGTGAAAATTCCCATTGAATGGATCTAACAATCATGGTGCACGGGTTTTCGACGGCCCACGTTGCATTGCAGGGCCCTTGACCTGTCGACCATTAACTGAGGGGGGAAGGGATGAAAAATATAACCATGGTTAAGACTGTGGTGATGTGGTGAATTATATCTCATTGTATACCCCCCAACATGTGGTTAACGTAACCACCCCAAACCCCCCAACAATTGATGTGGGGTTGTCACATGTCTGGGATTCGAGGCTCCACCGAGTAGGAAGGCGCTGCCTCCATGGCGCCAAATCATATGCCAACTTTTCCACCATGCCATCATGGCCCTGTCATCGTGGAATTACATGTCACATGTATTCCATTCCATCTTAAATGTTCCCCCCATGTCATGATGACGTCAGCGGTATGAAAAAATTCCCATTTTTTCCTAATTTTTCCAAATTTCAAAAATTTTACAAATTGCCCAAAATTGCCCAAATTCCTAATTTCTTTCAGGTCGTCATTTTCCACTATGATTAAGCTTCATATGGACAATTTCATGCCTTTTAATAATCCATACAACCCCGACACTTATAATTCGACCATGTACTTAAATTTGTAGATTTTAACCTTGTACGATATTTACTGCAAACAGATTTTTAGTAAAAGAACAAAAAAGATACAATGGAAAATACAAACATTATATAGATATTTTTCCCCTAGAAACCCAAACCGGGAAAACCATCATATTATATATTCATTCATAGTGTTACATTATTGATAATATGATATACATATATCAGCCATCGGCATCCAAAACCCTAACCCAATGACCTGGATTAGTCAACAACCCTAATTACTTAACTGAAAATAGAAAACCATTAGAAAAAAACCATGTACTGAAAAATTGCCCAAAAATGAGACACGTTTCCCGAGGAAAAAAATTCTCGGGGTCGATGCCCCCGAACTCCCATGCAGGGGGGTTTCATACAAAGAATATAACACATACCCAACATTCTCCCTCTTGTTTTTTTCTTTGCATATAGGAGGTTACAGGGTTACATAGTCAATAATGCCCATGGATCCTCTACACCAAGAGAATTTCTCAATGCTCACAGATTTTGTTAATGAATCTACAAAATTCTTCAAAGTGTCCACCTTCATGAACAATACTTTCTTTTCTTCAACCATGTCTCTCACAAAGTGATATTGAATATCAATATGATTTGTCTTTGAATGATAAGCCGAGTTTTTCGTTAGAAAATTTGCACTTTGACTGTCACAATCTATCCTTATATCTTGTTGTACCAAGCCAATTCCTTAACACAATATTTGTAACCATATTGTTTCCTTAATTTCATGAGTGGTCGCCATGTATTCAGCTTATGTAGTTGAAAGTGCCACTACAACCTGTCTTTTACTCATCCAACCTATTGCTCCTCCAAATAGGTTAAACACATACCCACATGTAGATCTTCTACGATCTAGATCTTCAGCCCAGTCTGCATCCACAAAGCCATGTATATCCACCACTCTATCCAATCTCTATCTTCCTTGGTAGCACAACCCATAGCTAGCAGTGCCACGCAAATACCTAAAAACCCTTTTTACTATTGTCCAATGCTCCTTCCCTGGTTTTGACATATACCTACTCAAAACTTCCACTGCATGTGTAATGTCCGGTCCAGTACAGATCATTGCATACATCAAACTACTAAATGAACTTGAATATGGAACACAATACATGTCCTCCACCTCTTCCTATGTCTTGGGACACTGATCCACGTATAACTTTACACCAACAGGAACATGAACCTTGACCAGTTTACATTCCTGCATATTAAACCTCTGCAATATTGTCTTGACATATTTACTTTGATTTAACTAGAGTTTCCTCTTTTTCCGATCTCTTTTAATTTCCATGCCCAAAATGAAATTTGAAGCACTAAGATACTTCATTTCAAATTTAGAGGACAACTGAGTTTTCACATCCTGGATAATCTCGTTGTTGTTTTCTATCAACAACATGTCATCCACATACAAGACCAAATCAATCAAATGATCACCAATTAATTTAAAATACACACATTGATCCTCTTTGCTTCTTGTGAAGCCAAGTCCCAACATATAAGTATCAAATTTTTTATACCACATCCTTGGTGATTGTTTTAAACCATACAGGCATTTTTCAGCTTGCATACCAGCTCCTCTTTTCTCTTCACATCATAACCCTCTGGTTTCTTCATTAAGATTTCTTCTTCCAGATCCCCATGTAGGAATGTTGTCATCACATTCATCTTTTCTACTTCAAAATCAAATGCAGCAGCAACAGATACCAAAAGTATTATAGAAGTTAACTTGGCGACATGAGAAAAAATCTCACCAAAATCAATTCCCTCAACCCGGGAATAACCTTTTGCTACTAACCGAGCTTTGTATTTCTCCACTTTTCCTTCTACATTCAACTGATTTTTAAATACCCATTTTATTCCAATGGGATTTCTTCCAGTCAGAAACTCCACTAGATCCCAAGCCTCATTCTTATCCAAGGCTACCATTTCTTCGTCCATGGCCTTTTTCCAGATATTTCCATTCTCTGAATCCACTTCCCCCCTGACAGTTCTAGGATCATCATAAGTAATAGACAAAGAAAAATTTGAACGAAAATCAGATGGAGTATACCTTTCCGGTAGCCTTCTTTCTCGAACTGATCTCCTCAATATTGGAGTATGAGGATCGTCTTCTTCTGATTCATGTTCTTCTGTAGAGTCAGATTCATCATCCTTTAAATCGAACTCTATTTTCTCGGGTTCTTCCTTACTTGTTAGGACTTCATGTTTAACAACATCCTTTATTTCTCTAAATACCACATCTCGATTATACACTACCTTCTTATTTTTTGGGTTCCAAATCTTATAACCTTTAAGACCATCTTTATATCCAATAAAGATACACTTTCCAGCCTTCTTATCTATCTTACTCTTGTTTTCCTTTGGAACATGAACATATGTGTTGTAGAAAAATCTCCCTGCGGACATGTAGATTGACTCAAAGAGATAGACCCTACTCTAAGACAGAAAGTGCTTAACGTGGACACTGACTTCCTTTCAAATCCATACAAGCTAGCACATGAGAAGGAAGGAGGACAGCAGTACCTTTTTATCGATGTTTGTCCCTGCACGCTCCAAATCGAGCTCCGAACTCTCGCTCCTCGCTGAGTCCTGTAGGCAAACAAAGTACGACTGCTTCCTACTCTGTTGATGTTAGCTTGAAAACAGATCTATCTATTAATGATAGGTTCATGTGAGATCAGACACAAACTAGAAAGAAACAGGCCAAGCATGTCATATTGATGAGAATAACGACAGCAGTACTTACAATCATAGATGTGAATGCGACAGCTTCGTCAAGTCCCCTTTGTTTAACCCTTGCTCAAAAGATCCACAACCTGGATGATAGCAGCTTCATTGATCACTTCTCCTTTGACTGAATGTGTGTTCCCTATGAGATCATAGGTTTGATGCTAGCAATTCTCCCCCCTTTTCACCATCATAGAGCTTGCTTATATAGGTTAAGAGGAGCTTAACCTCTTGAGTTATCTTTAGAACAAGTTGAGGAACTTCCTCCTTAGATCAGGGATCTGCTGATGGAACCAAGAATTTGAATGCAACTGCCTTCTAAACTTGAGAGATCCTCCCCTTATTCTCCTCAACTGGCCAACTACTGCCTTAGATTAGGCAGTGCTCCCTCAAAAGGGGCATCAGAGCGTTGTAGCGCTCCCTAGGAAGCTTGAGGGGAGCGCCAACGCTCCAAAGGTGGATAGTGTTCCTCCAAAGGGGCAGGCAAGCGTTATAACACTCCCTGAGGCCTTATAGGGGAGCGCCAGTGCTCCTAAGGCTGATGTAGGGGAGCGCTCACCCTCAGAACCTTTGTTTAAGAGACCTTCTCAAGTGATAAGAGTTCCTTGACTTCAGTTAACCAATTCCCCTTCTCCAAATCAAGTGTATGAGATGTTTTAAGTGCCTCCTTAGTGTTGTCGTTACGGTAGTATGCTTGAACAACGTTTGCGACACTTGTGAACAACTTGCGACACTTGCGAAAGTTGTAAGGAAGATGCGACACTTATGACAATTGAGAGGAACATGCGACACTTATCCAGTTGAGTAATTTTGACATGTAACAATATGCATCACAGCCAAATACCTCTAGATGTGTGAGAGAAGGTTTTTAACCAGTCCATACCTCTTGTGGAGTCTTTTCATCCAGTGTTGATGAGGGCGATTGGTTGACCAGGTAACATGCAGTACCCACTGCCTCTGCCCAAAATTATTTGTCTAACCTGACATCACTGAGCATGCACCTTGATTTTTCTATCAGTGTCATGTTGATCCTTTCTGCAACTCCATTCTGCTAAGATGTATATGGAGTAGTCTTATGCCTTTCTATACTGCACTTCTTACATAATTCTTCAAATTCATTCCCACAGAACTCTCCACCATTATTTGTCCTCAGCACCTTAATTGTTTTCTCTGTTTCATTCTCAACAAGAGCCTTAAACTCTTTAAACCTATCAAAGACTTCAGATTTCTTATTGAGGAAATATATTCAAGTATTCCTCAAGCAGTCATCTATAAATGAGATATAGTACACCGATTTTCCCAATGATGGGATCGACACAGGTCCAAAAACATCATTGCGAACTAGCTGTAAAATTCCTTCTTTCCTCGTTGCACCAAAGGGGAATCTTAAGAGGGGAATCTTACCCGATTCTACTTCCCATATAGACAATGTTCATGGAAATCGAAATCCAAATAGAAGTTAGACATACCTTCAACTATAACCTTACCGTGTAGTATTCAAATACCCTTCTCTCTGATATGCCCCGGTCTTTGATGCCACAACATAACCTTTTCTCCAGATATTGTAGGAGTTATTTCTTCTTCAAATCCAATATAATGAACAATGGAACTATTACACCCATCACTAATAGTGCTTCCTTGTAGCTTCTACATAGTTCCAAACTGAACTCCCTTCAACAACACCATTGCTTCTCGAACCATCCTACAGGTTTCCTTTTCAAATATTTTTTTTACCCCTGCATCGTCCATTTTTCTTACATAAATCAAATTTCTGGCCAAACCTGGGATGTGCAGAACACCGGGCAATTTCTAATCCTTCCATCTATGAGCCTCCACTTGAATTTTCCTCGTCCTATGATTCTGGTTGTCGAATCATCACCTAAGAAAACATTACCTCCATCATACCTTTCATAATTACATAACCACTCCCTGTGGGGATTCATATGTAAGGATGCACCAGAGTCAACCAACCATGCGTCATGATCTACATGTGTGCTTGAAGAAGCCAAGTACACATCCCCTCCTTCTTCCTTGGAGGTATTTTCTTCTGTAGAAGGATATTCTTCAGATCCCTTCTTTTTCTCAACTTTGGATCTACACTACTTCTTATAGTGCCATTATTTTCCACATCTCCAACATATGTTTACAAACTTTCCGAGAGATTTAGATCTACCCTTAGACTTAGATCTCCCATTTGAGAACTTATATCTATTTCTTTCCTGGGAACGTCCGCTTGCAAATAATCTTTTTGTTCTCTGTCCTTCCATATTCTTATGTCTCATCTCCTCCGACAACAAGGATGATACCACTTCATCAAACTTCAAGGCAGTTGTATTACTACCTATGGAAACAACTAGACTATCCCACGAGTTTGGTAAAGAACACAGTAAACTGATACATTTATCTTCATCTTAAATTTTAATATCAACAGATATTAACTGGCTTACCACAATATTGAAGGCGTTCAAATGCTCTTCCACCGAGTCTCCATCTCTCATCCTCAGGTTATACAACTTATTTCTCAGGAATACTTTATTTACTAGGGACTTAGACTGATATAACTTCCCCAACTTATCCCATAAATCCTTGGTTGTAGATTCCTCTGACACATTCAGTAATACTGAATCTGAGAGACACAGTCGGATTGTGCTCTTTGCCTTCCGATCCAACTTTTTCCAGTCATTTGTTGAAGTTCTTGTAGGTGTAGTACCTGGATATATCATGATCCATTGATCTTTGTCCACCAACAGATCTTCCATCTTGAGCTTCCACAACTCAAAACTTTTCTCATTAAACTTCTTGATCTCCATCTTTGGATTGCTTGCCATTTCTTTTCACCCGAAAAAACAATACAACAAATATCCCACTGTAACAAGGCTTATCACAGTTACGAGCCAAACCCTTAACCATAAAGGCATCCCCCTGGAGCCAACAAATATCTAATACCAAATCTAAATTTTAACCTTGTACAATATTTATTGTAAACATATTTTCAGTAAAAGAATAGAAAATATACAATGGCAAATACAAACATTACATTGACATTTTTCCCCTGGAAACCCAAACCGGGAAAACCAACATATTATATATTCATTCATAGTGTTACATTTTTTATAATAAAATATACATATAGGAGACAACGGCATCCAAAAACCTAACCCAATGACCTGGATTAGTCAACAACCCTAATTACTTAACCGGAAATATAAAACCATCGGAAAAAAACCATGTGCTGAAAAACCACCCAAAATTGTGACATGTTTCCCAAGGAAAAATTATCTCGGGGGCACTGCCCCCAAACCCCTGTGCAGGGGGATTTACCCCCCTATGCAACACAAACACATCTACTCATGCAAAGAATATAACACATACCCAACAAAATTCCTCATGAATTCTTTTGTGGAAATTGGGGATTTTTCCCAATTTCGCTCAATTTCCACCACGGGCGCTTTGAAAACCATGAAATTTGTCTGATTTCACTCCAATAACACGAATTCAACCTTTGGATCAACTAATTATTTGCGTGCATAGTTGGTTGACATTCTTTTCATGAATTTTCTTCAATTCCTTTATGGAATTGGGGATTTTTCTCAATTCTTCCATGACTGCCTTGGTAAATTTGGGATTTGATCATTACATCCTGAAAATGCCCCAATTAAAACTGAAATTGATTGTTTCTAACTCATGGGCTCGATCCTTTCAAATTACCAATGAAAATTTCCCCAATTCATTGTAATAATTTTGTCAAACAAATTACAAACGCACTCTTCCAAACATGTTGTTAACAATTCGCTTGCAAACTCTGCAATTTCATTTTCTGCACTCTGTCAATTGGCCCATCCAGGCTCAATGTTGAACATTGGAGCTCTGATACCAATTTGTAACATCCCCAAATCCCTGTTGGATAATGCCACATCAAAATTCCAACCTATGGTACCATTTCCTCTTGCTAATAAGAAATCACCGCATAAGCAACAATATACATAACTAAAAACATACAAAATCCATGCATAATTTTTCAAATTACTGCAACATAAATAAATATACTACACATTAACAACATGTCATTACACATGATAATACTCCTCTTTTTTAATTAAACTTCAACTACGTGCAGACCTTCCATCTTCCTCCCAGCCATAGACCGCACTACTCATATCTCTTAGTGATGGGTTACCCCCAAGCTGGGACTAAACTATAGCAGGGAAAAGGGAATCCTAAGCTAGGCTACAGTCTGATAATTAGCAGAATTTATTATTCCAAGGTGCCCAACTATTGCAACTATCCTACAATCCCTCATTCCCCACATGCAAGTTCCACCCTAAGAAGTGTGCCCCTTTTCTTCTCAGCAGTCCTTTGGCTGCCCCACTTTCCTTTTGGGGCTTCAGAAACAGGTTGGACAGGAAGTCTCAAATCCCTGTATCTATTTACCAATGTGCCAAGGAACAATTCCCAGTAGTTTCTCACCCAAAGAAAACTATTTGTGAGCCTGACAACCCACCTCTTCGATAGTAGATGGGCCTAACAACCTGCTTCTTCAGCAGTAAAAATACCAGGTACATGTACGGAACAATACCAGGTATAGGTA
The DNA here is from genome assembly GCA_010110895.2 of Picea sitchensis. NCBI lineage: Eukaryota > Viridiplantae > Streptophyta > Pinopsida > Pinales > Pinaceae > Picea > Picea sitchensis. The sequence continues at coordinate 201,725 of SNQJ01S0031365.1, forward strand.
CGGTTATGGAAATAGTAGTGTAGAATGATGGAATGATGACCAATCTCTCCATCGTGAAGACATCCTAATTGAATGATGGGGAAAAGTACTAAATTACCCAAGTATATTTGCGTGTGTCATGTGTGACACTTAGCACATAAGGTACTCCCTTGTCCCTACTTTTGAAACTTAGGATACCATAACCTAATGATATGTGACCTTAGTACTTAGGAATATGTGGTGAAGCAAGCCAGTTCACCAGTAAATACCCAATGTAGGTAGGACAACAGGTTATAATCCATAAAGGATAATATATTAAATAAGGGGGTTCCCTTTCATGAATAGACACGTCCTTTAGATAAGACATGAATTTTGATTTATGATGTGTTTAATTATTATATTTAATTATTATTAATTATATCTATTTCTATATATATTGTGTTCATAACATTGCCTTCCCCTTAAAATGTTTTTTCCTCAAAGAATACTTTATGGAAGACTTATCTCTTATTATAGCTTGTAATTATTGTCTCTTGATTATTCATTATTGAGTTAGTGATAGTTTAAGACCTGAGACGATAGGATATTCTAATCACTGAGAAAAACTATCGAATTTTAAAAGAGTCTACCCATCCTAATTCGATCTTCTGCATAACTCAGTGTTTATAGGGTTCTTGGAAAAAACTTGATGTATTTCGACTCCCATGATATCTTCTATTTTGAGCACCACTTGTAGTGGAAGTAATATTCTTTGGCATATCAGTCATTTGTTTATGTTGATACGTTGATTGGTTGAAGTATCGACTTGTGTGATTAGGATGTCGATAAGGCATCCTTGCAACTTGATCTTTAATTCGTATACTTGTGGATTTTTCTTGATTAACTTTTGGAATTGAGTCTTCTTCATACTCGTGGCTTGTTTCTACTTTGACATTTGAAGACCTCTTTACATCAAATGGATTTGTATCTTTTTGAGTTGTAAGTTTGACTGCATCTGTATTAATTCCTTTATCCACAATTGAGAGTTTTACATCTGAATATTTTTCTAGTTCCATAGGTTCAATCATTGTCTCTTTATCAACCAATGCTTCCTTGTTGATAAGTTTCTCTAACCTGTTATGTATTGACTTATTATCACACTTTAACTTATTAATATGTGTGAGTAAACTTTGATTATGAATCTTTAGGCATGATTTTTCTTCCTTATATGATTTGTCCACTTTATTCTTGTCTTCCTTCTCAGATTATTCTTCTTTCAACATTCTAATTTCTTCCAATAATCTTTGATTAAGATTCTTTAAATGCGATGTTTCTTTATCTTTTTCCTACAATTTCTTTCCGAGATCCTGATTTTCTTGTTCCAACTTCGAAACACGTTGTTTTCTATCCTTTGACTTCATGATTTTTGTAAGTAGTTTCTGATTATGATTTCTTAGGCGAGAAATCTCTTCGTCTTTTTCAATGATGATCTTGCCACTTTCTTTTTTTCGATCCTGCAAATTTTGTATTGATTTATGGTTATCTTGAAGGATCACTTCTTATATGTCCTTCAGGTCTTCTGATGATGGAGCTTTTGAAACGGACTTCATTGTAATGTCCTGTAATGTGATTTTCTTCTTCTTATAAGAAAATGTCAAAAACTTTCTTCTTGTGTTGAAGATAAAAGTACCCAATGTATCCACCCAAGTTGACCCTAGAATAATATCAACATTGTCTTGATATATTGATATGACATTGAATTGAGCTATGAATTTGTAATCACCAATATATAGTTGTAGGTTTTTAATGTCATAGTTCTCATCGGAACGACACATGTCATTTTCAATTATATTTGGTTCTAAAATCATTAATCGGTTTGCCAGGTCAACATTAATGTGATTTTTCCTAGTGGTCGGGAAAATAACAATGTTGATATTCTTTCCTTGAATAATTCCATTAACTTTTATTAAAGAATCTAAATATTTTTTTATAAGTATGAGGGAATATTCCTTGTTTTTCACCACAAAACTCCATTTTATATAAATATATGTTGAGCCTTGAATATATATATATATATATATAGCAGTGATGCATTTTATTAATACCTGAGTATACTTTCATATTACAATATCGACACCACCCAGATGGGGTGACAATATATATATATATAGCAGTGATGCATTTTATTAATATCCGAGTATACTTTCATATTATAATATCGACACCACCCAGATGGGGTGACACTTGGCAAGAGGAGGGGGAACGCTGGCAGGGACAGATGGTGGGGGGAGTTAATGTCCCAAGCTGCCACCCCCGGATTATTAACTCCCCATGACGCACAGCATGAGGGAATTTAACTTAGTGCGCCTGGAGGAGCTCTCGGATGAGCGATCCAGCTAGGCCACTGGTACCAAGTGCATGAACCAGTAGTGTCAGCCTTCAATGGCGATGGGAGGGGCATCAATGGCACCCAACGGT
>SNQJ01S0031365.1:204170-221214 GCA_010110895.2 Picea sitchensis
AACCCAACTTATCATTTGAAGACAAAGCATATTGATGTTCAGTATCACTTTGTGAGAGACATGGTTGAGGAAAAGAAGGTGTTGCTGGAAAAGGTTGACACTTTGAAGAATGTTGCAGATTCATTGACAAAGTCTGTGAGCACGAAAGATTTATCTTGGTGTAGAGTAACAATGGGCATTGTTTCCCTGGATTGTTGACTATATAATCCTGTGGACCCCTGGATGCAAAGAAAACAACAGGTGGGAGAATGTTGGGTATGTGTTATATTCTTGTCATGTGTGTGTGGGGGCGCATCAGATTCGACAACTGCATATGACGATCCTTGTAGTAGTGCTCTTTGTGTCATGTGCATCGGGTGCTTCCTAGGGGGGTCCTAGGGGGGGCAGGTATGCCCCCCCTGGTTACGCATAGTGTTCGGGGCAGCACCCCGAATTTTTTTTTGGGCGGATTTTGCTATTTTTAGCAGTTTTCTAAATTAATCCCGGATTAAGGGATTAGGGTTTTGGTATCTACGAAATACCTAAAAACATTGTATATATTGTATGGTGAATGGTAAAATTCGATATCATGAATATAAGAAAGGTTTCCCCCGGTTGAGGGTTTCCGGTATAAATCTCTATGTACTATGTGAATGAGCCATTGATTAATTTTTGTTTTACTTAAGAATCTATATGCATTTCTTTACTTCACAGGTTTAAAACTTACACTCGTCTAGACATTCGATGAAGTCCATCGTTGAGCACTTGACTCAAAGAAATACACTTGCAACTTGTCCTCAACAACCAAGAAACGCATACATATGGTGATAATATATAAAATTAACACATTTGATAGTATAATCCATCAACATTCATGACAAATACACCCATAGAATAACAATTCAAATATTTTCAAGATATTAACTGGAAAAGAAAAGAGTATTTCTATTAAAATGTAATCAGCAGAAGTGAATGAATTACAAACTTCTGTGTTGACACGGTTCAGAACCGAGAAACTAAGTCCCTTCCAGTTGGGCCTCGACCACTTCAATCCTCCACCAAAGGCAAGCTCATATAAGAGAGACAATGGGGTTCTCAATCAAGTAGGGAAAATCTTGGGGGTTGAACAATGTGTTCAGACTTAAAAGGACAAATGGATGCAGACCCAATATGAAGTGAACAATTTCTCCAGAGTAACTTTTCTCTCAAAGTTGAATTCTTCTCCCTTTTTCCATAGCTCGGATATGGCTTGTTTATAGCCTTCAAATGGAAATGAAGAGTCAATTCAAAACATTTCCAGTATATGGAAGGTCAAGGATCATGGATCCCGTGACATGACATGGAAACCTGACACCATTTTTTAATTTTGGGTACAAAACCCGATGTACGCGGGTTGTAGTGGTGCAACCTGCATATACACATGTTGTATATTATTTAGGGAGCATATATGTGGACACATATTGTTTTTATATCTGGGATTTGCAAAAATGGACTTCAAGTCTGCATAGGGAAATGGAAACATGCCTTCTAAGAAACTTTGCATAGGGTGAGGAAAATCTTGTTGTAACAATGCCAAACTATGAAAATTGTGTACAATTATAATTTGATACCCAAAATAACAAATTATTCATGTATCATCACCTCCAGTGAGCCATAAGGCCAAAGCTTGGATTGGTATTGGTCTTAACCTCCCGACGATGGGTGGAGTGTTCAATTGAAACATGATGATGTTTCTAAACTCCATAGTATAATTCGAGAAATTCTCGATTTAATGTTTTTCAAGGTGAGCTTTTGTATATGGCCTGGCGAGTGTTGAACTTATGCTTATATTGAGACTGGGGGGAGGGGTGAATCAACATAGGATACTTTTTACTTTATTTAACCAGTCATCAATCATTCATTAGTTGAGAAACAATAATCACATATAAACTCAAATCACAATGTAGAGAGTTTAACATGGAAACCCAATCAGGAGAAAACCATAAAACTTATCTTTATAAATATATGTAGGCACCAACTAACTATTACAAATATTATAGGAACCAACCTACTGGAGACACCAATTTCCTTAATTGAGCACCAACTCAGCAAGATGTAGGCACCAACCTACTATTACAATATTTGCAGACACCAACCTATTAGAGACACCAATACCTTTACATGAGCACCAACTCAACAACACCTGTAGGCACCAACCTACTAGATACATCAATATCCTTGGTTGAGCACCAACTCAGTAAGATATGTGTAGACAACAATACAAAATCCTCATACACAGAGTACTTATGACTTCACCTGTGTGCTTCATTCCATAGACAATCCTTCAAACCCTAGTCACATGTATCCTTCATGCCCTAACGAGTCTCACAACATCATTACCAGAATATGATCATGGACTGCAACATTACAACCTCAAAAAAATGCACATTCCAGCATCACAAACCTTCAATCCTTCATAGTGTACCTTAAGAACAAGAAACTCTCAAGAAAAATCCCTCAAACTTCTCTTGCACACCTTTAGATCCCAAAAAGACACCTAAGATAATTTATCATACCTCAAACTCGATCTCTTGCATGATTGCACTACAAATGTGAACATGTATCCTATATTTATAGTATTTTTGTCCTCGCTTTCAAGGCTGACCTATAAATACTAGTTGAGCCTACTTAAATTTTCTGGCTAGATTGTCGGACATAAAAATTCATATCTCCTCATTTCTACGAAGTTAAGTGAATTTCTTCGAGAGACAATGCCACTGCAACTACATATTCAACTACAAACATGTTTTCAATAGCAAATGGTTATGTGGGATATGCAACAATGTCCCTGCAACAACAAAATAGGATTTTAAACTTGGTACATCTTTCCTTTATTGTTCTTATTGTTCTTGGTAGGAAAATAATGAAGCAATAAAATAAAGAGCCAATGAAATGGACATAGATATTGTAGAGACTTACTTACTAGAGGGATAAGCTAACCCAAGTCTGCAAATAGACTGTCTGGTTATGTTTCAAAGACTTTGCCTTATAACCTTTCATCTTCGACAGGCATTCTGTAACAAGGTTCAAAGTTCGATGCAATAACCCTAGGCAATCATCAAGGGCAATTAAGTTTTGGAAATATTGTGAAAATAGGTTAAGTAATTGGAAATATTTTAGGGAACTCCAAAATACACCAACTAATAAATCAAAATTCACGAGTTAATAGGTGATCAACGATGGTTGACTGCCAAGTGAAAGATATAGTCCCCTCCTTGGCCAAAGGCAAGGACTAATAAGTCACAAACACACTAGAGTATTTTAATTCTTATGGGCATTTGTGGAGGAGGCTAGAAATTTATTAAAGAATGTGACGTATCCCAATGGTGGTAAGTATGCCATGAAATCCTTCAAGGCATTCTATGGATATTAAGAAGGTTCCAAAATTGAACACATGATTATGTGTACCCTCATTTTATGGATATTAAGAAGGTTTCAAAATTGAATATATGATTATGTATAATGTATAATAAAATGGGATAGCAGTGAGAAAAAACTAGGAAATTGGTGGAAAGAACACTATGCATGTTGAAAAATGATGGATTATTAAATAATTTTTGTGAGGAAACAATTGCCACAACACATGTCTAGGATTTTTTATCACAACATTATTGATTTCAAAAACTCCTTATAAAGCATGGTGTGGGAGGAAGCCAAACATTTATTATTTTAAGGTGCTAGACTCCCTTGCATGTGTACACATGCCTAATGAGAAGTAGAACAAGATGGATGCCAAAATTTTAAGTGCAGTATGGTTATCTATAATGGAGATGCCATAATTTATGGAATTTATAATCCAATGAAATTTAAATGTGTTATAATAAAGGATTTGATTTTTGATGAAAATGTAGCATTTTGAAAGAAAGTGAGAGACATGAATATGGAAGGTGTCATGGAGAAACAAACTCTAATATTTGATTTCAAGATTGATAGTATTGCATTGAGGCCTCAAATAGCCCCGAGTTGATAGACTTGGCAATACCCCTTTTTTCAATATTTTTACATTGAGTTTTGTCTTCAAATGTGCATTTCTTAACTCATCTTACTTTTAATTAATATCTTATTATTTAATGAGAGTTAAGAATACTAATTGGTTGCCTTGCCCTTGTATTTGAATGAAATTTTACATTTGCATCATGTCTCTTAATCTTGATTTGGTTTATTTGATGAAATCTCTCTTGTGCTTTCATGACAATTTTTATTGTTTGGATTATGCATGATTTTATTTTAATTTCATATTGATTGTATTTCCTTTCTTTTGCTTAAGATTTTCCCCAGATCATTGATGCATTTGATTGTTTATTAGCTTATGTGATATCAATGTTATAACATGTTATCATGTCTTTGCGTAGATTTTCATTCTTCGTTTTCATAAATTGATAATGAAAGAAAATTCATAATCATATCCCTTCAACAAATGGCACTAGATGGCATAAAAGGCTAGGAATTTGATTAATGAGCATGAAAAGAACAAGTGACATATACATATGTAAATGGAATTATGATATGGAATCCAAAGGATAGGTGAGCAATGTATCAAAACATATTTTAGTGAAGTCAGGTTGTGTCTAATCAAGAAATATCATATCCTAACAACCCACAAAGTTGTGTCGTAAGATTCATGATATTGGTACTGGAAGTGCAAGGGAAATCATGGTATGAATATCACTCAAAGTGGAAGTGGTCAAGATCATGTGCACAAGTATATCTTCCAACCTCATCTAAGCTTACCATACTTATCCTAGCCACCAAAAGTCTCTCAATTAAGTTTTGGGCCAAAGAAATGAGTTTCACCATTTTTCCCTCATAGGTGTGTTTGGCGCTTGAAGGGCACCTTCATGGTTTAAAANTAATGAAAGAAAATTCATAATCATATCCCTTCAACAAATGGCACTAGATGGCATAAAAGGCTAGGAATTTGATTAATGAGCATGAAAAGAACAAGTGACATATACATATGTAAATGGAATTATGATATGGAATCCAAAGGATAGGTGAGCAATGTATCAAAACATATTTTAGTGAAGTCAGGTTGTGTCTAATCAAGAAATATCATATCCTAACAACCCACAAAGTTGTGTCGTAAGATTCATGATATTGGTACTGGAAGTGCAAGGGAAATCATGGTATGAATATCACTCAAAGTGGAAGTGGTCAAGATCATGTGCACAAGTATATCTTCCAACCTCATCTAAGCTTACCATACTTATCCTAGCCACCAAAAGTCTCTCAATTAAGTTTTGGGCCAAAGAAATGAGTTTCACCATTTTTCCCTCATAGGTGTGTTTGGCGCTTGAAGGGCACCTTCATGGTTTAAAATCATATTCTCAAGTGAATATATTAGTAATTCCAATCACCTATATTAAAAAATTCATAGAGGAACTTTTATTTTGACAAAATATCGGTTTGAACAAGGCTCATGCTTTAGCTTATGAGGGAATTTTCATTGTATTTTTGGGTGATCCATCAAAATGAGTTTTTTTTTTAATTTTAGAAGAGGTTTCCTATATTGGGGCCTAGGAACACAATGCAACTAACATAATTCAATTTCAAGGTCTATAGGTATGGAAACATGTCTTAAAAAATTTCCCATCAATGAGGCATTTTTGGCTCCCTAGATTCTAAAATCTATTGACTTGAAGGTGGAATAGGGCTTCTGATCTCTTATTGAAAAAACAAAATTCTACCCTCTACACCTAACAACAAAGGATTCAACAATTTGAGGTTATATGAAGGATTTATGGTTTTATTAAGCCAAAAAACCAAGGGGGGTTCTATCAACACTTGATTTTATTTATTTTTAACTATCCATCAGGTATTATTTGAGTTTCAGTTTAGCCATGATCTCACAATGAACATTGTGATAAGTATAAGGTTTCAACAAGAAGTTTTCAGACCTCGTTTCAAAGTGTGAAGAACGATGTAGGTGTTATAACTCCAATGAGTTCCCATGACTTCCAATGTGTCGGAAAATCATTGCAATCATTAATCAACCATGGAAACCCAATTATTTATTTAATAACTATTATAAATGTACTAGATCATGTAATTATGAAACCCTAGATATGGTTGAGCCACATCACTAAGCATAAAAGGGAGATACATATAATAACACAATATTATATTATCAAAATACTTTCATCTATTACAATGGGATTCACCTCTTTTATATGGGGTTTGAGAGGTGATATTTTTCCAAAACCTTAAAATCTTATAATAATTGAAAATCCTATATTTTAGCCTAAGTCACTATATTGACTTTAGTACGAATGTAAATCTTATATTCTAACACCCTCTCTTAAGGCTTGCTATACTAAAAACAAAACTCACTAAAATCAAACACACTCTTACTACAAACAACAAAATCAAACATTCTCCATACACTTCTTCTTTGGAAGCATTCCTTGACCCAATAAGACTCCTTTAATATACTACCCATTCCTCTGAAAAGTATAGTCCCCTGGCTATTATCCAAGTTCCTAACATCATTAGACATCCTTAGCACATGAAATATTTCATAACATTTGTAAAGGTATGATATCAAACTTCCAAATCCCAAATCTCCATTGAGATATTAAACAATAATCCCCACATGCATGTCTCATAACCCTAACAAGGTATAATTTCTCCAATCCATTTCTCTAATCCATATACATCCCAAACTATATGAACATATATCTCTCCTCCACTATATCACTTCCCATATTCAAAGTGTACCCCTTGAAAAAATGGAAAACAATGTTAGTTCTTCAGTGGGATCATCACCACTATTAGTATCTAATGAATCTCCAACAATGGCTATATTTTCCAAATCTTTCAAATTTCCTTTGAGAAGGTCATTGGCATGGGTTTTGCAATTCAATTTTGTTTGTCCCATTTTGCGCAGTAGTAACACTCAATCTCACTCTTACATATCATTTTCTTTCCCATCCTTTTCTTTTGAGTATAATGTAGTCTTCGGTTAATAATCTCCTTTTGAATCTCATATAATTGGTCTATTTTCTTTAACTAAGAGAGATAAAATCATGTCTTCTATAGTTTGTGAAGGCATTTGATTGAGATTAAAAATGACATTGTTGTATTTAGAAGATAGATTGTTTATCAAAATGGCTTTGGCATCCTCTTCCTTCACTATATCTTTGACTTTTGGTAGTTTTCTAATGAGGGATCTCAAATTTATTATGTGGCTAGACATAGTGAATCCATTAGACATATTGAATCTAAACAACTAAAGATTTAGAGAAAACTTTGCATTTATTGATTTTTCTCCAAACAATTTGTTCAAATTATTTCAAAATTCCTTGGATTATTTTTGCAAATCTACAAGATGCAACTTAGAATCCGAGAGAGAAAGGCCAACAATATCTTTGGATTTATCATCTCTACTCTATCATTCTAATAATTTATTTGGATTTGTAAGTGATTGATCATTTCAATTTATTATTCCCCACAAGTTATTGTTCATTAGCTACATCTATATTTTCACTTTCCAAGTGTGAAATTTGATCCCATTAATCTTTTCTTAGGAACTTTCCATTCTCAATTTTTTTTGTATCTAAACTTTTCTTTAGACTAATATGAATTTTTTTTGTTCTAGAATGTCTCTCTACCTCTGCAAATTAGGGTTGGTTGTTGTTGTACAAGTTAACAACTATTGTATAATGGGAAACAATATTATAAACTGTATCACTTAACAACTAGTAGGGGATTGTGCGACAAGCATCTGGTGGTCGCTTATGTACGATGATTGATGGCTTGTGTATGGTGTGTAGTAGTTATATGATGAGGTGTTTGTTGGTCATTTAAGTAAAAAATATGATTGCACCTTTATTCTTGGGAAATGGATTCTCCACAAATCAACTAATCATGTTTACCCTTGGAAAATGACTTCTCCACTAATTACAAGCAACAAGAAATCCTTCTTCCTTGGTGTTTGAATCTAATTTGAGAATCATAATGAATACTTCTATTAAATACACAAGTCTGTGATACACAATGACTAATATCCATCTCAACTCTTTACACATCTATGTGACATCCACAATCTATGTTGCTTTGATACCATATTATAAAATAGACTAGATCACTTAATGAAAAAACCCTAGATAGGGTTGAGCCACATCACTAAGCACAAAAAGGAGATACACACAATAACACAATATTATATTATGAATATAATTCCACCCATTTCAATGGGATTCACCTCACTTATATAATGTTTGAGAGGTGATATTTATACAAAACCTTGAAAGATGATAGTAATCGAAAAAGTCATCTTTTAGCCTAAGTCATTAAGGTAACTTTATTACAAATGTAAGCCTTCTATTCTAAGAATAAAAAATATTATTTTCTGTGAGGAGTTGGTATATCACTTTGTAGATCCTTCAAGAAATTTTCCTCTTCTTCAAGCAATGTTTTGTCAATGGAAGAGTGAAATCATCGAGTTAAGGAGCTTGATGGCTTCTCAAGCTAGTAATTTACCTCATAGAGGTTAATTCACTAGGTTGAGAAGCCAACAACATTCAAACTCAATGATTGACCCTTAATGGTTAAGGTTGGTGAAATTTATCATTCTTGATACAAGGAAAGTGCAAAAAAAAATATGTTTTTAGACAACTAACCCAAGAAAAGGCCAAACATTGTGTGGAAGCTAGGAAGCCTCTAAAACCCACAATTGGGCCTCATTGAGTTGTGAAGTTTGAAATTCACCTCCAAAAGGAAAATTGCTCACTTTTCCCAACTACCTACCATCTGAACCTATGATTGAGAATTTTAGCCCTTAAACTCCAAAAGGTAAATTTATCACTTCCCATCATTGTATGCCTTCCAAACTAAGTGATTTACTCATTGGCTCATTAATTCAATTATTTATATTCTTTGTTAGGTTGTTTGCTAAGTGTAGCTCCGGAATTTTATCGGAAGATGAATCATTGGGGATTTTTAAGACCATGTGTTTCCCGCTCTTATATCATTTCTCCTTCCTTGCATATTGATGACCTCATTCTTCATCAACTGGTTACCCCTTCTATTCTTCATGTTTTTTTCTAGGTAATCTTGTTTTAAATCATTATAATGAACATGTAAGCATTATCTTCATTCTTGGAGTGATGCACAACACCCAAATCCACAAGAGAAATGCTCCACCTTTAAGAAGTAATTTGTAGTGTGTTTGAGGTCTTCATAAAATTTTATCAAGGACTTAATGTGTGCCTCACTATTTGGCAAGTGAATGAGATTGTAACCCTCTCGTGGTATATTTATCCATGGAGTGAGGATGTTAAGTCTCTTGATGTCTAGATATGTACTTCACTAAGAAAAAATGATTCTAGATTACCACATTTATTGGAGAGTTTCCAAACAATATAAAATCAATCAAGTTGCAAGAACAACCTCTATATTTTAGATTGTCAAAGGTGGAAAAGAGAAAGAGGAAACAAGGACTAGAGAGAGGACATTTTCTACTTTGTCTCATGGTTTTATTTTATGAATGCAGAAGTAAAATGGGAATGCAAATCCATCTCATGATTTCCTTGTTGACATGCTTGTTTGCATTTAAAAATTCTTCTCATGAGCTTGCTTGATAGGTTTCTTTGTTTTTAATATATTCAAGCTTGAGTTTTCATCAATAACCCTCTCACTAGAGAAATCCATTTATTGTGTTTCCATCTCTTGTAGAACTTATGTTGAAGGAATGTTTCTCTTGTTTGAGAAATATTCATCGGAAGAGATTTATAAACCGTTATTTATTATCCTTTTCATCTATGTGTTTGTTTTAACACTTGCATTTTAATGGAAAAAAAATCATGAAAATATTGGAGAAAAAAGCATGAGGAGTTTTCTTCCTAGGTTTTCATTCATGAAGTTGAGAGGAAAAAGATTAAAATACAACATACAAATGGAATGGCTCACATTTTATCCTCACCATAAATTACCCTAATGGATGCAAGAGATTTATGGAAAATTTGTGTGAATTCATGGCATACCTTGCTAAGCAGAAATTCAAGCCACCTTGATAAAATACTAGCATAACTCTCATGTGCATTGTGGTAATATTCTCAAATATTTCCCCATTTAAAATCTTGGCAACACTCCTTGAAGAAAGTCTTTACTTAATGAAAAAATTGTTGATGTTTGGACAACATCGAGAAGACATTCTCTTAGAATAATAATTAATAATATAATTTTTTATTATTAAATCTCATATATAATAAGTAAATGATAATAATTAATAGTTATTGATTATTCAAGGGATGCATCCTTTCATGGATGGTCACCATATGTTCCATATATATGGAACACTCATCATTGTAATAATATATCGATTATATCTCATATGAAGAAAAGCAACATGGTATCCGAGTGAGACTGGGCTTGACCCCTTCATAGGAGGGCCTATGAAAATGAGAGTAGAGTAAAATGTTGGGAGTGTTAAATTTATGGGGTTGTTACAATATCTATGTACAAAATATTTATTTTTTTACTCCTACCTAAATTTTAGAAAGAATTCCATAAATTATGGTGGGCAGTAATTTCTAGCAAAAATGTCTAATTACCTAAATATGAGGAATGTAATGCATATTTACTTCTACCTATGTTTATGCAAAGAATCACATGAATTATGGAGGAACAATTTAAAAAAGTCAAATGCTATGTGGATGGATTATAACAAATTAATCTTTGGTTAGTTAGAGAGGTATTCTCCAACTATTTATAAGAAAGAAAATTTAATTTAATTTTTCAAAGAGACGTGTATTTTTTGGATCAATATAATATTACTATAAAAAGACACTTGAAAGACACAACAATAGACACATATTTTTTCACTCTCACACATGGGATAAGTGATCTAAGGATGAGACTAAGAAGTTGAAATTTTCTGAGTTACTTACTGATGTTCTAGTGTTTACTAAAGTAATATCGTATATCATTGGAAGTAATTACCACTTGTGGAAAATTGTGTTTGTTTAATTTAACACTAGAAAATCAACATGGTTAGTCGTATGACATCAAGTATATGGTGGATGTGTGTTGGTAGTCGTATGACATCGAGTATATGTTGGATGTCTGTTGGTAGTCGTATGACATTGAGTATATGATGGATGTGTGTTGGTCATAGTAGACGACATATTATTTGAGGGTCACTGTATATAGTTGTGCACAAGATAAATTGATCTCCTCTAGGAGGTGCTTTTTGTTGTTCTTGTTTATTGTTCTGGGAAGTTCACATGTAATAGCTTTGAGAAGGAGCCATAATGGCAGTCACAGGAAGAAGCCATGGAGGGAAATACCTTCCAACATGATATCAAAGAGAGAAATTGCCAGACATGATGCTCAGAGACAAGAAGTCTCTAGGAGCAATGTACCTCCCAGGAGGGGACCATGCCAGATAGAAGAGATAGTTCCAATGATCATGGATACAGTGAGTCAATATCGACTGTAGCACAACTATGGTAGATCTAGTAGAGGAGGAAAACATATTATGAGACTTAGAGGGAGCAGGTGTAGCGGTCCCAGTACATGAGTCAAGCCATGAGATGTTGAGGATGCAGGCATGGAAACAGTTCCAGTGTATGTAGAGGCATTCCAAGAGAGGGAGGCACTACTACATCCAGAGGGAGCAGAGATTGAGTTACCTCTAGAGAATGAGGAATAAATACCCTCAATGTTAGAGGGAGAAAAGACAGAGGAGGAATCACCTCCAACTCCAGAGGGAGTGTTGATGTTTTTCAACTTCTTGAGACATTGGTTTCATGAGGGAACCTCGATATATCAAGTATGGTCCAAGATGACTTAGCATCATCAACATTTACCTATGTTTCTCTAGGTAAAGGAATCCATGACTGCAGTGTATGTTAAGAACATAATTCCTCATAATACTTCGAGGAATGTGATGCTCGAGGAGGCCTTCACCGAAGTGAAGCCTGAGGTTGGACACTTCATGATATTTGGGTGTCCAGTATACATTCATGTACCCAATGAAAAAAGGATCAAGCTAGAACCTTCAGGAAGAAAGGGTACATTTGTGGGGTACAATGAGTATTTGAAGGCATACCAGATCTACATCCCTAGTCAGAGATAGATTGAGGTGAGCATAGATGTTACCTTTGAGGAGGAGGTATATTTTAAAGATATCTAGAGGATCTCACATGGAGATTGATCAAATTGATCCAATTGATCTTGTTGATCATGTAGCTCCAATTGATGTTCCCAATGATATTGTAGTAGCTCGAAAGAGACCTACATGGGCTCATCAGACTCTGCAGGAGATAGAAGTATATGTAGCTCCTCGTGGTACCTTCTGAGTGAGAAATATATCTAAAATAAATGCATGCTATTCCGTAGCTATGAGCCACATCATTCATTTTGATCCTTCCTGTTATGAGGAGGAAACTAGTCATCCAGTATGGAGATATGTCATGATGGAGGAGTATCAATACATCATGAAGAATGATGTGTGGGATATTGTTCTGAGACCTAAGGGGAAGTCTATAGTGACTTCCAAATGTATCTACAAGATCAAACACACAGTTGACGGGAGCATAGAGAGGCACAAAACGAGATTTGTTGCTAGAGGATTGTCTCAGGTGGAGGGAATATATTATGAGAATACATTTGCTCTTGTTGCTTGATACACTTCTATCCGGATGATTATTTCCCCTGCAACATCCATGGGTTAGAGATTACATCAGATGGATGTAAAGACAACCTTTCTCAATGGAGAAATTGAGGAAGAAGTATACATCGAGAAACCATATGGTTTCGTGATACATGAGAAGGAGTCTCATGTGTGTAGGTTGAAGATGGCCTTGTATGGACTCAAGCAACCACCTCAATATTGGTATGCAAGGATTGATGGACACATGATGATTTTTGGGCTTCAACAAAAGTGTTTTCGATCCCATCATGTACTACAAGACTGTTAATGGTAAGTCCCTGATTTTGGTCCTCTACGTTGACGATTTATCCCTCACCGATACAGAAAGCCTTATTGTTGAATGCAAGTATGTGTTGACCTCTAAGTTTGAGATGAAGGACCTTGGTATGATGCACTACTTCTTGGGACTAGAGGTGTGGCAGAGAACTGATGAGATATTCCTGAGTCAAGGGAAGTACACAATTGAGATATTGAAGAAGTTTGGGATGTTGAACTTGAAGCCTGTGGCTACAACAATGGTGACGAATCTGAAGAAACTAAGTGTGTATTTTTCCAATTCTGATAAAATTGATCTAACTCTATATAGATAGTTGATTGGATCATTGATGTATTTGGTTAACACCAGACCAAATATTTTCTATGCAGTGAGTCCACTTAGGCAGTTTATGAGTCAGTCGAGATAGACACACTAGATTATTGCGAAGCATGTGTTGAGATACCTACGAGGAACAGTTGGAAATGGTATGAGATATACTTCCAGTATTGATATAATATGGAAAGAATATATTGACTTTGATTAGGTATGGAGCGCAGTGGATAGAAAGAGCACCTTCGGGTGTTTCTTCACTTTGGGATCTTCCATGGTTTCCTGGTGTAGCAAGAAACATACTTATGTGGTTTTGAGCACAACTGAAGCAGAGTACATTGAATTAAGTATGTCAATATGTGAAGTAGTGTGACTTCACAAGATCCTTGCAGATTTATTCGAACATGTGCTAGATTCCACCATTATTAATTATGGTAACCAAAGTTGTGTGAAGATATCATAGAATATAGTGTTTCATGACAAATATGTAACAACCTCCTCATTACGACGACAACTCTGATAATAGGTGCAAATTTTTTTTTGTTTAAGTTGTGTGCGCGTGTAAAAAGGAAACAGACACACTTGACTCTACATCGCCACCCGACGAATAACAAGACACAACCACGATGATCACAACAAGAAGACATAAGGCGCACAACAAGTAACTACAAGTGTTAAATGACCATAGACATAAGGCACACAACAAGCAACAACAAGCATTAAACGACATACCGGGTGATGTACAGTACGAACACAGAAGGAAGAATCCATAATAGTAGATTTTACTATTTCTGCACAGGAAAGTAGGGCGTTTAATATTAGTTCTCTGCTCCGGAGAGAGAGAAGGTCAGATAGGCTCCTGGCCGACTGCTCAGGCAGAAACTAGTAATCTCTGTCAGGTGTGTCGCAAGAGTGGAAACCCTGCCTTTAAAGGGCTCGAGACTCTTGATACAACACTGTATTCTTTACACCGAAAATAATCACACACAGAGACTTATATACAGAGCAACTAGCTTTATCAAATCGAAGAGTCTGATATCATAGAACTGTGAGTTTGGACAATTTCAATTATAGTACTAACCCTGAAATTTACTCGACCCTAAACGTCAGCATAGAAATAAACAACAACTTTATTAACCCTACATTTAACAGCCCAACCCTAAGCCAATAAATAATGGCCACATTTCATCTTGTGTGTCGTCAATATGATAAAATTTCACTACCCTTACCATAATACTCTAACATCATCATGTTTTATTTTAAAAGGACTTTGCAATAAAATAATAATATCTGTACTTCTAGTGTGTTAGCTATGCAATATATTATAACAACTTACAATAAGACAACACAACATTTCAAATTATACTATTTGACCTTGTATTAAATAACAGTAAATCTTCATTCCCTACTAGATATTACCATCCATGCAATTGCTTTATATGCAGCTTCATTTCACTAAAACATAATCAACATTTCTTGGTTTATTATAATCGGTTGCAAACAAATATCAATAACATACCTCCTTATTATCTAACACTAACCTTACATTAACATTTCAGTAAATTTACACTAGATTACATCAACAACTCCTTACATTATAATTCATTACATTCCCTCAATTTGTGTATCATTAACATAACATTACCTTACATTCCTTACAATAACATTCCATTACTGATATGACATTACATTAACATCTCTTATATTACATTGCAGTCCATTACATTCGCTAGAATATATAAATATCAAGATTTAAGGTAAGGAAAAGCAGAACTATTCTAATGACAATGATATAAACAAGACATTTGTAATAAAACCGCTTACAATCAATGGAATATAAAAATGTCCAGATTTTATGAAGGGAGACAGAACTTTTCCAGAATAATAATATTCGAAAACAAGGACAGTTGTAATATGACCACCACTCCTTAAACGCTATTGGGATTATCTGAATTAATTAACCATCACAACACAGTCAAGGCTAATCGGCTACCATTAAAATAAATAAGGAGGCGAGAACATTGTGCTTTAGTTTCTGGAAATAAAAGGGTAAGGCAGCAAAAGACTACTAAATTCTAAGTAAGTATACGTAATCTACTCCTCTAAGTTTTAACTTGTGAAGAATCAATTCAATTATGTACTAAAAACAGGACTGATTAATCCAAGTTATCCAATCTCCCATCTCTAACTCTTCCTTAGGTCATAGTCTAACGTTCAAACAAATATACAATTGACCTTAAGAATCCTCTAGTGACATCACTGTTGGCGATCACTTCAGCCATCAAGAAACTTCAAATGCTCAACTAATATCCTTGCTCCTCTCACAATTTCAATATATTCCTCTTCCTGCGAGAACCATATGCATAATGATATTTTACATCAATCTTCCACACGATCTACCAAATTATCTGAAAAGGGACTCAACATATTTTATATCGACTCCAGAGTCCAGACTGTGTAGGATTAGTAGAATGGAATTAAAGATTGGATACGTTTTGTAACAACATGATTCTATAGATGACACCAGGAATGTATATATACTGTAAACAATTTTAATTGCCGAATGATAATCATAGCTTTAGTGATGAAGTAATATTTCAGATAGTCCTGTGTTATGTTAATTGAAGGATCGTAATTTACAAGGGGAAAATTCCAAGAGATTCTCAATTATCAAAAGGAAGTCCAAGGTATATACCCAAATTTGCAGAGAAGCGAACAACCAAAGCATTTGATGATGTCACACTGACAAATTCATCATTTTCTATACATCTAGTAATGGTATATCTGGGTAGACACAAGCATAAAACCTTACTGATTCCATCCTTATTAATAACTATGCAAAAAAATGGAAACCTGCTGCATAACGAAATTTAAAACAATAAACCATACACGAAAATAAAAACAATATACCCACGACATTTTACAGATACCCCCACGGATCAAGCCCATAAAGATCATTGATATGCCCACGAAGACGAAATGCCCAAAAACGAATTGCCAATAATTTACAAAAAAGAAATAACAGTAATTTACAAAAACAAAATGACAGTAATTTATAAAACGAAATGCCCACAGTAAATAAGGAAAACACCCACAGTCAAATGAAAAAAGTCCACAGAGAAAATAAAAACGCCCACCGAGAATGAATTCACCCACAGAGAAAATAAAAACGCCCACAGAGAATGAATTCGCCCACATAGAAAATAAAAACGCCCACAGAGAAAATAAAAACGCCCACAGAGAATGAAATCGTCCACAGAGAAAATAAAAACGCCCACAGAGAATGAAATCACCCCCACAGTCAATCAGGAAAATCCAGCACTAATTAAAACGCCCCGACAATGTAAAAAAAAATGCCCACGGCAAGGGTAAAAACGCCCCAGTCATATATACACATAGCCATAAAACATCATTGTCCCAACCGACATGCAACAACAGAGTAAGAAGAATTATTTTATAACAGTAACACAACTACAATCGCCGAAGAACAAGGCAAGAAAACCAATCGATCCAACGAGTATCCAAGCAGATTGAAGTTAAGTGTTTTTCATCTCACAATACCAATACAAAAATGCAGATAAAAATAAGAGAGGGACAAGGTCCTAATACCTTCTATCATGCAAAATGAAAAACATACCGTTGCCTTAACTCCCGCCTCGAATGATGACCGCACGCTCTGTACCGCTCCTGCTCCGTGTCGCTCCCCTCGCCGATCGTCGAGACTTCACCGATACCTCCCAACCAATCGCTAGGGGTACTCTGCTTCCCCCTTAGCCCCCCGAGCC
>SNQJ01S0031366.1:19410-36910 GCA_010110895.2 Picea sitchensis
GGGGATTTGGAGCTTCCCTCGGGTTGTAACCTGAGAAACTAGGGGGTTGGAGCCTCCTTCCAGTTGCAGCTGGAAAACAAAGGAAGTTGGTGCTTCCAATGAATGCAATTCTTCAAGACATATAAGAAAAAACATTATGTGGCTTTCTTTCGATTTGGGTTTCCACGTAAAACACTGGTGTACTGTGTATGTGTATGTTTGGTCATTTGTTCATTGTTTATTTACTCTACAGTTATTGGATGATAATGCTTCATTGATATAACACTTGGATTATATGGTTAAAAAGGATTAAATTGCTCTATTACTGATTCACCCCCCCTCTCAATAATCCAACAGTTCTGGGAAGAAGAAGGAGTACATGAAAATTCCAGAACCTATGATGAGGTTATTTTCAATAGGTGAGGTCAACCAAGAGGTAGGATCACAGATGAAGAAGCTACAAGAGAGGCGGCCAGAAAATATGCAGAGCGAGATGAAGCTGAGGGATCTTCCCCCATCTCCCTCTCAACTCATTTAGGTTCTATAGAAGAAGATGAAGAAGCACCAACCGATAAAAAGAGGAGGGACAAAGATAAAGTGTTGAAGAAGAGAAATGATGTTAAAAAGAAACAAAAGCTAGAACAAATGTGGTCCATCATCAGGAAGAGTTTTAAGATATGAGGGAAATCTGAAAAATCATCAGGTGTATAAATATGAAAAGTTTTTTAGTAAAGAGCCGACTTATTAAAAATATATAAGACCTAAAAATATTACTAATCAATTATTACTAATTAATTTCTAGAATATGTCATTGTGGTTAGTGTTGGGATCCAATTTTGATTGATCTTCCAGCCATCATCTCTGTTTAGATTGTTAGGTTGTTTTTCAATTTCGATGGCTTCCCTAAATTTTCTATTGTGATAGTGATCTACTTTGGAAAGAATTTTGGCCTCTTCAATACAAATATGATGTTTTGTTTTATCCGAATGTTCTACCAACACTGAGGGACGAGTGCGATTGTGCTTGATATCAACGACATGTTCTTGAATTCTAATTCTAAAGGACTGACCTATTTCTCCTATGTATTTTTTACCACACAAGCAAGGGATCATATAGAAACCCTTATGTTTAATGGGATCAACAGGGTCTTTGACCGACCTAAGGGAATTCCTAATAGTGTTTATGGGTTTCAAAGTTGCCCCAATATTTTTCTTCTTCAAAATCATAGCAAGTTTGTTTGTTGTTCCTTGTATGTATGGTAAGAAAACTTTGGACACATCATTATTTGTTTGTGCCTTACTTCTAGGTCTTTTAGAGGCATTCTGAAAGGCTCTAAACACTTGATGTTTTTTATAGCCATTATCCTTGAAAACCTTGAGGAGGAGGTTTTTCTCTTCATCAAGGTGTTCATCATTAGAGATTCTGAAGGCCCTAGTAGCTAGGGTGTTGAGGACCACTAATTTTTGGGCAGAGTGATGATGGGATTCGACATGAAGGTATTGTTCGGTGCGATTTTTCTTCCTATAAACTTGGTGGGCTAAGGATCCATCGAGTCTTTTTGTGACCTTGACATCTAGAAAAGGAATACTGCCTTTATCTTCAACCTCCATAGTGAATTTGATGTGACTGGATTGTTTATTGAGGTGATTTGCAAATTCATTTAATTTGTCATAACCATGGGGCCAAATAACAAAAGTATCATTGACAAACCTATTCCAGTATTTGGGTTGAAAGGGTGAGGAAATAAGGGCCTTGATTTCCAAATCCTCCATGAATAAATTGGCTATGATAGGAGAGAGGGGGGATCCCATAGAAACCCCACATGTTTGTTCATATATGTCTGACTGGAAACTAAAGAATGTGGATTTCAAACAAATTCCAACTAACTCAGCAGTACCTTGGTCAGTGACTCTCTTGATGACCTCCATAGCTCCATCAATGTGGAATCTTAGTAAAGTGAGAAACAACATCAAAACTAATGAGAGTGTCATCCTTCTCCAAATTGATATCTTTGATCTTGTTTACAAAGAATGTGGAATCTTTAACAAAAGAGCTAGTATTGTCGACTAAGGGTTTGATTTTATGAGTTAGAGTAATAATTGATTAGTAACATTTTTAGGTCTTATATATTTTTAATAAGTCGGCTCTTTACTAAAAAACTTTTCATATTTATACACCTGATGATTTTTCAGATTTCCCTCATATCTTAAAACTCTTCCTAATTATGAACCACATTTGTTTGGTCCGAAACGTCGAATAAAAAATTGATGCGATGAATTCGAAAGAACCACCTTATCATAACACCATTCGTAAAAGTCTCAGAACTGAAATACAAAAGCTAGAAGCTGACCAAGCAAAGACCAAGGTAGAAAATGAAGCAAGAGAAAAAGCGGAGGCCGAAGCCAAAGTCGTTGCCTAAAAAGAAAAAGAGTTAGCTAAAGCAGCGAGAGTAGCGACGAAATTAGTAGAAAAAGAAGCAATAGATAAAGTTGTTGAAGAATAAAGGCAGGAGAAGGATGCAGATGATAGAGAGGGTGACACACACCCAATGGAATTGGATGTCCCTAGAACATCCACCACATGCTCAGGAACATAAACAACAAGTAGAGATCTGGGTCTCGGGCCTTGGGAACCTTTTCAGTCAACTGAAATATTGGACATCCGTAGTTTCACGTACAATAGAAAAATTGTTTGGATCGTACAGGAAAGGGTTGAAAAAGTTCCAGCAGTAGAGGGAGATCCTTTATCAGTAGTAACCTAGGTGCCCGTCACATGAGATGTCAGGGAAGAACTTGTGGCAACAACTAGGGCATGATTTGCATTCATGGATGCAATTGTGATTAATATACAAAGGTTGTGCGAACATAACGAGGAAAAGGAAATGAGGATCAAAGAAATAGAAGATAAGCTCCAAAAAGTTAAGATAGATGAGAGAAGTATTCTCAATTTTAAAGCTAGCGCGGAAAAAGTGAGAAATGAGCTAGAAGGTGCCATCATCGATATGTATTCCAACCTGCATCTCTTTCAAAATGTCGCTGCAACAATTATTGAACAAAATGACCGGATATAGATGCAGTTGACACAATACAACATTATTCAGGAAGGTATAACAGACATTGATACTTGGATAGCAAAAAATCCCGATGCACCTCTAGAGTTATAATACCCTTGAAATCAATAAGGAAGACATATCTGTATGCACTAGACCATTGCCAACATGTAGAGGAACGAGCAGACAAAGAAGTGACCAAAACAATGGGGATTTGCTCAAGAACTCACAAAGCTACTCAAGAGTTGATAAGGCATGGTCGGCTCCCAAGGTTAGATGAATTTGGGAAGAATTTAGTCCTGGAAGAATTAATGAATGTAGTTCAAGAAAGTACAAGTAGAAGGAGACAAATAGTTGAAACATCAACTTTTGTCTCAACCAATCTTATTGATCATCATTTGCTATAGCCAACGAAGCTCCATACTATGATACATGCTTACATGACAAGATTGGAGAAATATATGAGTGCCTTGGATGATAACATTTCCATGATCGAAGCAATGTTGGAGCAACTATCTTACAGGAATATTGAGTGACTGTATAACCAGTTGGAAGTTTTGATGGCTTATCTCCAGAGCAAAAGTTCATAGGAAAAGGACAAACCATTGTTTTCCATTTCGTCTTTTTCCTAACTACTTCAAGTTTCGTCCTTTTGTGCCACTTGTTATGGGAGAAGGGAATGTGAATAGTGTTGTAACTGCCTCTTCAAGAAGAAGGCGAAAAGACAAATAGGAGTTACTATTATTTGTATAAAAGAGACTAGAGACTCTCTGAACATGGACTTATTTTTTTGGCTTTTCGAGCATTGTATAGACCCAAGATCTGTTTCAAGAACTTATACAGTGTTAATGAATATTGAGAAGCCCTCGGGGCCAATATTTTATAGAAGGAATTATGTGTAGAAACTGATCAAAGCTTTGAACTACTTCAAGTGAAGATATATGTTGTTTCTATGGATTGTAAGAATGCTTTGTTTGTTGTAGACTAATTCTTATGCAATCTTAATCATTTTTGCAGTTATTGGTATTTCTTCGAATATTTCCATGCTTTGAGTTTCATGAGTTGTTACAGTATATGTCGTTGTAATCTGGACTAATCTGATTATATACTTATATATGTTATTGCTTCCAGTCTTTCTCTTTTTATACAACTATTTGTATTAAAGTTGTTTTAAGTTTTGGTTGCATTATAACTCACCAAATACTTTATCTTTGCTCCTAGTTAGGATATGTTAACATAGATTAGTGATAGATTAGTTGTCTTTACATACATGGTCTTCATCTACATCTTTTCATTGCACCCATCCCTGCATCGGTACACCGGTAATAAAATCAAAAGTTGAGTAATAATGGCAGTCGGGACAAATTCTGGATGGGACTCCTATTCCAAACGATGTGTATTCTAATTGAGATTGTATACCGGGGAGGACCCCTTGATGTTGTCGGGCGAATTTGGACCCCTCAACACATAGGAACCAAGTTCTTTTTTATGGGAAAAATGGAAATGTGAGGATGGTAGCTCACAAAGTTCGGGTTGCTTTTCTTGAGAGAGTAAAGGAGTCGACTCGTCAAACAACTAGTTTGTTATTAGCCCTAGTCTTCAATCATATGATGGCATGGAATTTATTTAATGGTGCAATTCAGGGGATAACAAGTCAATGTGGAGTTGGTATGGTTTTATTTATGTCTAAAAAACACTATTTCTTCTTGAAGCTGGGAGCGGGTTATGGTTCAAACACACGCACTGAATTGATTTCTCTTTGGGCTCTCCTTTTTTTTGCAAAAGGAGAATTCAACAAATTCAGATTATGGAAGATTCAAAAGTTTTTATTGATTGGTTATGTGGTCGTAGTCTTTTAAATAACTTGTTTTTGGAGCCTTGGTAGAGACATATACAAGATCTACAAGAGTCTTATGAAGACATTATTATTAACCACACTTATAGGGTTTATAATCAGAAAGCAAATTTTTTGTCAAAGGAGGCTCTTGGTTTGGATGATGGTCTTCTGGTATTCACAAAATTTCTTGAAGGGAAACCTCTCCCAAAGGTCTTTCAGATAATATATAAATCTAGTTGATAGAAGTTATGTTTTTATGTCAATGTTTCTTATGGTATGTTTATGATATGGATGGTTGGGGTTTATTTCTGTACATTTATGTTTTGGGTAGATACACAATTTGGGCCATACTTTGACATGATTTGGCCAACATATGATATTAGTTGGTCATCTAGAGATGCTCTCGGCTCTTAGGCCTCTTTCTGTACAATTTGATTCATATGAATACCAATTATATTGTTTTTTTCTTGGGAAAAAAACATAAAGCTGATATTGAAACATTTTTCTTAATGTGGACATTAAAATATTTTATTTATGACCCACATTGAAATATTTTTTTTGTCATTAATATTTGTAAGGCCTTCTATTTGAGGGCCTCAATAAAATAATAAATATCTCCTAATTTCCTACTGAATTGAATGCAATTTAGTTCAAGGTTTTATTTCATGATTTTCTTTATACCATGAATAAACTGGTAAATAGGCATAATAACAAGAACAACATAATAACGACAACACCATAATAACAACAGATCAATTTAGTACAATACATACCTCGACCTACAGGTTGGTTGATTTAGCCACTTGTTCACATGTTCTTGTTCTTGCGCACTGCCCAAACTGAATATTTACCTCCCAACCAACTAGGAACAACCTCTCTGGCTCCCTAGCTCTACGAATCCTTGTGATTTCCTGGCCCCTGAGCCCAAATTTCCCAGCAACAATAGTGCCCCTGTAAAAGCTCCCCAAAACAATCTTTGTCCTCTAATTTCCTCCTTCTTCCCCTCTCTTTCATAATTTCTTCCTTGCCTTCTTCTTCCCCAATTTTTCCCAAAAACGAAAGACCCCTCTCCAAGTCTTCTCCCCTCTTCCTTATCCTCCTCTCTTGAATCCCTATCCCTCATTCAATTCCCCAACTGCCTTATCCCCTCATTAATTACTTCACCTACCTTTTTAATAATAAAATAATAAAAAAAATCATTGAATTTATTTTAATAAATAATTAAATTTAAATTAACAACTATGATAAATAAATAATAAAATTGGGCTATTACAATATTTGTTTAAATTCCATGTGTTAACTCCGTGTTAAGCATTGAAGTAATTACACATCTTCCTCATATTGGGAAGTAGAAAGCACTTATGGGCGGAATAAGAATTTTTTTACTTTCAATTATCTATATAAAGTTGATATAAAATTATTTTACTTAAGATGGACATTGAAATATTTTATTTATGATCCACATCGAAATAATTTTTTTGTTACTAATATTCTTTTTAAATGTCACGTGTCAACGCCATGTTGAACACTAAAGGAATTACACATCTCCCTCATACTAGGCTGTAGAAAATTTATGACCGACATTGAAATATTATGTTTGCTATTAATATGGTTCTAAAAGTCACATGTCAACTCTATGTTAAGCATGGAAAGAATTACAAATCTCCCCCATACCAGGCTATAGAAAGCACCTTTCAACACAATATTTGTTTTTTTACTTTCAATTGCTATATATATATATATATATATATATATATATTTCAGGTTACAAAGCCCGGGAAAAACCCTAGAGTACTTCCTTTAATTTCGAGGATGGTACTCAGGATAAACCCTAGCTAGAATCTTTAGGGCACAAGGTCGGTCAACAACAAGGCTCAAACTTGTTGCAATGATATACTCATTAAGAGCTCAACATGTCACTTGTAGGAATTTAACCTAGGTGGGGAGGATAACAATCATTCCTCCCAACTACTTGAGTTGAACCCAATTGACTTAAAATTTGAAAGACATGGGGGTGGGCTTTGATGGATTTGATCCACTTATGTGTGCACAGGTCACGAGACCATTTAATATAATCTCTTTGGGTGCAACAACATGTTCGACCACTACCTCAAGGAGTCCTCGTGGCTCTAGGAAATCCCTCACAGGAATTGAATCTTACCCACTAGTGAAAAACTCCTCGCTCCTCACCAATGGATCCAACCCCTTTGGGCTTTAAATTTAAAGGGCATGGGGGTGGGATTTGATCCACTTATGTGTGCACAAGTCACAACATCATTTACAATAATATATCTGGGTGCAACAACATGTTTGACCACTACCTCAAGGTGTTCCCATGGCTCCATGAAAGCCCTCATGGGAATTGAACCTTGCCCATTGGTGAAAAACTCCTCGTTTCTCACCAATAGATCCAACTCCTTTGGGCACACACACACACACACACACACACACACATGTAATAATCTAATTTTAAGGTCATGATCAAGCCAAACACCAAATTGGTGTATGAGATGCCCTTGTTTTTGGGACAAGGGACACTCTTCCACATATGTGGTTGGGTAGCATGTTTGTTATCCTCCCCACTCGGGTTCAATTCCCATAAAGTGGACATGTTAGCTCATTGTGATAAGGCTAGAAGGGTAGATGCCCCCTGGGATAAAGGTTCCACCCCGGTGGGCGTCATGACGTCTCGACCCTTGTTAAGTCATAAGTTTCTCGCTAGGCTATGACTTGCGGGCTGTTGACACTAGCCTGAGAGTTATAGTGGCAACCAACCAGATTTGAACCTAGGCCTCGCCTAGGTAATCTTAGTGAGTTACCAATTCCTCTAGATCTCAAAAGAAAGTGTGTGTGTGTGTGTGTGTGTTTAAAGTTGATATTTTTTAAATATTTTACTTAACACGGACATTGAAATATTTTATTTATGGCCCATTGGAATAAAAAAAAATTGTAATATTTTTCTAAATGCCACATGTCAACTCCATCATTGAAGGAATTACACATCTTCCTCATATTGTGAAGTAGAAAGCAACTATGGACGAAATAAATAACTTTTTACTTTTAATTATCTATATAAAGTTGATATAAAATTATTTTACTCAAGATGGACAATGAAATATTTTATTTATGGTAGACATTGAAATATTTTTTTGTTATTAATATTCTTCTTAAACATCATGTGTCAACACCATATTGAGTACACAAGGAATTACACATCTCCTTCGTACTAGGTTGTAGAAACTTTATGGTCGACATTGAAATATCATCTTTGCTATTAATATTCTTTTTGAATGCCACGTGTCAACTCCATGTTAAGCACAAAAAAAATTACACATCTCTCATACTGGACTGTAAAAAGCACCTCTTAACACAATACCAACTCGAGAAAGTTTCCTTTCTTTTATTTAAACTTTAGTATCCACCATATATTGAGAGTCAAAACATCATTAACATTGTTTAATATGTTGCCACCAACCTAATTTAACAACCATATCAACTCAAATGATTATCAATAATACCTTTACAAAAATGCATAACCATTTTTAAAAAACTATAACTCTACCTTGTTTCCAATAATCACATAGATACTTATTAATTAGAAACTAGATCACTCAATATCAAGCATGCAACTCAAAAGTACTATTCAACCTAATTATCTATGGAGCCAATCCAAAAGTTGAACCAAGTAGCCTTTGAGGTTGTAAATTAAACTTTTGAACCAAATAGCCTTTGAGTTTGTAAATTAAAAAGGTGGTAGGATCTCAGATGATCCATTTGGCATGTTTTTATTTGCCAACAAACTCTAAAGATAAAAGTGGTTCCAAGATGTGACCTCCAAGCATACATGGCAAAATTGGAACTTGAGCCAAGTGTGATGCCAAGTTCTAAATCTCAAAAGGCCAAAAGCCACCTGGTCTTGAAGCACACATACAAACAAATACAATGTATCGTTTGATGATATATGCTCTCTCCATTTTGTCACATTCAGATGAACAACAACACATTTCAAGAAAGGATCACATGCAAAGTATAAGAAAAACGGACGGAGGACAACATATCTCAGATAAGGATCACATGGAAAGTCTAAGAAAAGTGACAGAGATGGCCTAGCATGGGGTCCTCATAATATCTAGAACACTCTTTATTTACAACTTTCTATGATCCATGCGAAGTTATTGTGTGACTACCAATTAAGTTGTTTAAAAACTAAAGAGGAATAATCATATAACAATTTGAAGCCATCTCTGCATTTATGTCAAAGATCCCTACCATCTAACTTTATAAGTTTCCATTTTTAATATTTTAAGTTGTATTGGTACATTAATTATGTTGAAAGGTGTATTTTATAATTTATATGCAGTAGAAGTGTTATATGTGACTAAAGGAATGTAATATTGCAAAGTCGATATTTTATATTAAGAATATATATAAATTTTATTAATAATTATATTAAAAGGTAACGCTTACTTAAAGAATTTGATCTCTTGAAATATCAAATAGATCGATTTAAAATGTGTGTAATAAATAAATTTTATAAATTGCAAAAATATAATAAAATTTAGGATAAATTCATTTTAATTTTAAATTAATTACATTGAAAATTCAAATACAAAACATTTATCCAATATTATGTTATTTTATTTTGTTTTATTATTTTTAATATGAAAGTATTTTTTTTTAAATTAAATCAATGATGAAATTTGATGTTCATTCTTGTTTGACAAACAAAACATTCACAACGCTCCAATCTTAATAATAAACACAACTAACTTAAAAATATGCTCTGTGTTAGCACTGAGAGTCACACTCAGACTGCCATGAATGCAAGCCCAATACTCATCAGAATATATAGATAATGTTTATATCAAGGTGACAAATGGATGAGGAAAACTCAGAAAAAGTGTCAGTTACAGAAGGCAATCCCAAAGTATAGATCAACAAGTAAGGCTTTAAACACCTTCAAAATAGGGTTTTAAAGATTAAATGAGGGTGGAAGATCAGATAAGAAGTGTGGAATATATCTATCATCTATGAAATAAGTTTACTATTAGCATGTGGAAGTACTAGCAGACCAATGAAGAAAAGATTTTGATACAAGAACTTCTATCTATCCACCTTACTCTTTTAAAAATCTGATCCAAGTTAGCCAAGACCTCATTTGTTGATGCATTTTTATCTAAAACTTTCTGTGATTTTCATTGTTGTGCTGAGTTTAGATCCATTTGACACCTTATCTTAAAATTCACCTTACAAACCTATTAATGGGTGTTGAGCTTACAATTTAGCAGTGAAAGTGCGACTTTCAATGCTAACACTTTGGTTTAGCCAAATTCCTCTTACAAAATTATATTCATGCTATAATACTATCTTGGTGAATATATTTAGATTGCTAATAAATTTTTGAGGCTGCAGGAGCGAGCAAGGTTATCTTTTCCCCCAGAGGAAATGTAGAGCTCTTATACTCCTGGAACATTGGGCATGCCAATAACAACCAGGACTAGGCCTATGCTCTTTATCAAGGTCTTCAATTGGCAAGGCGACATGACATTGATTCTATTACTCTTCTGGGGGATTAAACTTTTATCATTAACAATGTAAGGATGAAGTCTCTGCCTTCAGATAATCACCTAAGCACAATCTTCTGTAGGATCCACCAGAAGTTAGAATCATTTCAAAGAATGGAACCATTTCATATAATAATCTAAATAACACAGTTGTAGACCAAGAAGCCAATCTGGCCATCCGGGAAACAATTGGGAATTTGAAGGTTAATGGGAGGGCCACTTCACATTGCATCCCATGATTAACCTTCAATTTTTGGTCTCTTCCTAAGTTGTGGGACACTCAACATGAAATATAAGACATGTAGGGTGATTTGCTACTCCCACAGGGAGTGACCTCGATCTTACGCCTCCTCCACACATACATGCAATAGTTGCATGTACCTTCATCCTTTGCGCATGTGCAGATATATTCTCACAACAAGGTTGCAATCAACTCACCTAGATCGACATCGCTTTAACAAGATACACATGGTACTTTGCTCTCATATGTTGGCATCATCATCATATGCAATGACATCACCCACACAGGAGGTAGAGCTTTGTTCACCTCAACTATGGTTTATTATTTCGCGTGGCCGCATTTTGCTCCCCATGATTTTGACAGGTAACTTAGTTCATCATTCCTGGAAGTGGGTTCATCCTTGCTTGGGCCGCACTTCCTCAACCTCCCCTCCTCTATCTCAACAACTCTTGGATCATTTCGAGGAAGAGCCTTCGACCTTGCACCCCCCCTCTAGGTTATATATGCACATTCAACTTGTAATTCTTTGTGTGTTAATAATGATGGAAAAAGGAGAAGTAGGTAGTTAGAGACGATGCAGAAAAAGGAGAAGTAGGTAGTTAGAGACGATGCATGGATCAATCAGAGGATGACCAGAGCAACCTCCTCTCTCCACACCTCATATATGTGTTATATCTTTGCATGTGTGTGGCTACGATACCTAATAACCTGCCCTGGACGATCCCTCCCACTAGTGCTCTCAATGCACTCTGCCTCTAGGGGTCCCAGTACCGGTTACCGCCAAGAACGCTCGGGCAATCCGGTAGAGTTACCGATTTTTTTGTTGCTATTTTTAGATGATTTGTAAATTAATCCCTGATTAGGATTAAGGGATTAGGGTTTTGGTATCTACGGAATACCTAAAAACATTGTATATATTGTATGGCGAATGGTGAAATTCGATATAATGAATATAAGAAAGGTTTTCCCGGTTGAGGGTTTCCGGTATAAAATCTCTGTGTACTCTGTGTATGAGCCATTGATTAATTTTTGTCTTGCTTAAGAATCTATATGCATTGCTTTACTTCGCAGGTTTAAAACTTACAGGTTCGAGCATTGCAAATTCAAGTAAGTGGATTATTAGCTCAGGTTCTCAAGTTCTTAGAAATAATAGTGCAACATAGACATGGGAAACAACAATTGCAGGATGAGTGTGCAATGTTAAGGTCACAGTTGGAGGAGCTTTGTCCCCATCCTAGCTCCAACATGCCTTCTAGGACAATGACGTAAAATTTAGAGGGAGCCTCATCCCCATGATTTATCCAGCCTCTTCTGAACCTGAATTCTCCTCCAAACTTTGAAGATGTTGCTTCTGGCGGCCAAGATCCTCCTAATCCTTAGTCTTTTGATGCAATGCTTTTGTATATTTATCCTAGGTGTGTATTACAGGCTATATTTTGGGAACTTTTTTGTTATACAGTCCCTGCATAAGCTAGTAGCTTGTTATTTTGAATCCTCCTCTAGTCTTTAGCCTATATCAAAAGAAAATGCAGTGGCTGAATTTTTGAACTTTGTCTACTCTTTTTGCGAGTTTTCTCGCAACTTTTATCAATAATATTCTCCATTTTTAGTAAAAAAATATTGCTAATAAAATTTGGATTATCATTGTTTAAAGATTAAATTTATTTACAAAATTTCAAATAATCTTTAATCAAAATGTATCTAAAATAGATTTTGATTTCTCAAAATTAATCAAACTATTTATAAGAACAAAAATTCATAGAAAATTATCTATGATTAGTTTTTTATTTATTTGTATGAGGTCATATGTTCAAATCCAGAAGGGGTAAAGTATGTACACCTCCGTAGACTTTAGCAATCAAAATCATTGTATAGAGGGGTCCCTTGTCCCACAAACAAAAGAGTCTCATACACTAAATTGGTATCTAGCTCGACTGCGACCTTAAAATTAAATTATTATAATTATAATATAGTTTAGTAAACAACAATATTGAAAAAAAATTCAAAAAAATTGAGATTGAATTAGAGAAGAAGTTATAACAAAATTAATGATTTAATGAGAATATGACATACTGGTTTAGAATAAAATGTCGCTACTTTGTAAATTATCGACTCAATAACTTAATTAAATAAACTAAAATAATAGTGAGAGAAAGCCCAAAATTAATGATTTCATGAAAAACTTGACATGTCACATTTGATATAGAATGTTCGTTAATTTCTAGATTATTAATTTAATAACTTAATTAAGTTAACTAAACTAATAATAATAAGATAAAAAAGAATCTATCTGAAAAACAGGGTCTATTCCTTTACTGGAAAAAAAAAGGAAACCAAATGCAAATCAACATAAACAAATGGCCAACTAACACATTTTCTCACATGTATCGAGAATTTATAAAACATTACAATAGCTATGTATTGTGAATACTATATAATAATATTTATGAGGCCAACGAACATATTTTCTTGACGGTGACATGTATTTAAATTTATAGATCATTGTAATAGATATTCGCTGTAAATAATATAGAGAGAGTTTATAAGGTAATTTATCTTAGAAGTATTTGTCGATTTTAAAGTTAAGACAATCTATAAGGTAATTTATATTAAAAGTAGGTAATTTATATTAAAAGTTTTTATATTTTAAAGCATGACAATTTATAAGGGAATTTATATGTATATTAAATTTAGATTTTATTTTTTGTATTTTAAAATGGTTACTTGTTTTAAAGTGTTAAAGTTGATGTGATATCATTTATATATATGTATATATGCTATCACATCAACTTTAATATACAATTTGAGTGAGTTTAATGGTTAAGAACACGTGTTTTCTCTTAAAAGGTTACAAGTTCAAATCCAGAGAGGGGTAGGGTATGCATATACCTTCGTAGACTTTACCAGTCAAATCGCTGGGCGGAGGGGGTCCCTTGTCCCACAATCAAGGGGGTCTCATACACCAGTTTGATGTCTGGCTTACTTTTCCTCATTTCGAGGATGATATTGGGGTAAATTCTAGAATTTCCAGATTACAAAGTTGGTTAACAATAAGGTTCAAAGCCATTATAACAATATACTCATTATGAACTCAACATATCACTTGTGATAATTGAACTTAAGTGGGGAGGATAACAATCATTCCTCCCAACCACCCAAGCTAAACCTAATTAACAAATCCAATGGGGGTAAGGTATGCACAGCTCCATAGACTTTAGCAGTCATCCTTGCGCGGAGGGGGTCCCTTGTCCCACAAACAAGGGGGTCTCATCACCAATTTGGTGTCTGGCTTGGTCGTGACCTTAAAATTAGATTATATATATATATATATATAGAAGGTGATATTTTTTTTTTATGTTTTAGTTGTTTATTGGTAGTGATAATATTGATATTGGTTGTTATCTACGAATTCAAGTTAACTCATCATCGTTATTTAAAGAAAACCATGCCACCTAAAAATCTGCTTGTGGTCTCTAAGGGGTAGACTTTCACTCATGCTACACGCCTTTAGGTCTTGAGTAGTTAACCTATTTCCTTACATCCCAGAAAGATAAGATCTTAGCTAATTATAAATAATTTGAAGTCTTACTCCATGAACAAGAAGCAATTTTAGCTTAAATAGTACTCTATATTTCCATTAGTGAGATGCTGAGCTCATAACTAATACATTGTTGTAATGACTTTGAGTCCTATTGTTAATTAAAATTTAAACCTTGAATTATTATCATATCAACTCATAATCAAAACTCTATACCCATCCAAATTTCAATCTTCAAATCATTATTATAACAATTTATATATGAATAAAATTCTAAAATCTCTTTTATTCTGATGTGTTATTTTACATTGATTGTTAGTGTTGGTTCACAATCACTTATAAGTTCCATCATACCATGATCTTTATTTAAATGAGAGCAACCACAAGAAAGTGATGTCCCTTATTAACATAATGGATGATTGATTGTGGGTTGAGCATGCTTGCTTGTTTAATCTTCCCCTACCTCGTGGGACGTTGAAATAAGATAATGACTTGGACATGTGTCACACCCTCTATAATCTCTAAAAACATTTTGTGTGGGTACATATATGTAAAAGAATAGGAAACGATAGGAGTGAGTTAATAAGTGGACAAACTCAACCTTTCCTACAAACCCATTTTTTTATAGCGAGGCAAAGTTCTACTTTAATATACTCATTTTTTTTTTCGAAATTCAGATTATTTGGGTTGTCTTAAAATGGACCAAAAACCCAAAGACAAAGTTCCATAATCAAAATTTTGATCAATTAGAATTATAACTTTCGACAATATTCTTGTTAGATCTAAAGAATAAATTCATGAAAAACGATCGAGTTTGTCCACTTATTAACTTAGTAAAAAAAGATTGAGTTTATCCACCTTTTTTTGAGATCTAGGGGAATTGATAACTGGGTGAGATTACTTAAGTGAGGCCCAATTCCAAATCGGGTTGGTTGATTATTAAAGTTAGACTTGCTACCAAAAGCTTGCAGGCTTTCCATGAAAAAAAGATGAGTTTGCCAACTTATTAACTTACCCAAAAATATTGTTGAGTTTGTCCATTTATTTTATTTTGTAAATCTAGGGAATCTGTGACTAGGCAAGGTCCAAATCCAATTGATTACCATTATAAACCCAAAGCTAGCTGCCAACAATTTGCAAGCTTTTTGTGAAAAAAAGATGAGTTTATCCACTTATTAACATAGCAAAAAAAAGTTAAATTTATTTATTTTATTTTACAACACACCAAATTGGTGTATGAGACCCCCTTGTTTGTGGGACAAGGGACCCCCCTCCGCCCAACGATTTCACTGGTAAAGTCTACGAAGGTATACATACCCTACCCCCCTCTGGATTTGAACCTATAACCTCTTAAGAAGAAACACATGTTCTTAACCATCAGGCCCACATAAAACACAAACTAACATTTAACACAAAACTCATAACTCAATCCAAAGTCAACAAAACATCCTTTAATGGAGACACCTAACTTTCCACTCAAACCATACAAATCAACATGTACTTGACACAAATTAAACCCAAAACCACTTGTAGACAAGTGTGTGCACTTACCAACTTATTCATAAAACAATAATTAAATACACCTATCTTATAGACTCTTACAATTACTTTTAAATACACCTATCTTATAGACTCTTACAATTACTTTTATCACTATATATATTTCCATCTCCTAATATAATCACAACTTTAAAATAATTAAAATTTAAACATCATTTTCAAATATATCAATCACTCAACCATAACCCCCACACAAATATACTCTTTTATTTTTAATTATCGTTTAACTTAATTTATAAAATGGAAAGATCTGTCACGACTTGCTTTTATCCCTAAATTTTCTCCGAAAAGCCCACTTCCACTCCCAAAGGTATTATTATTTTTTTGACTCAACGGCATCTCTCTAATTTACCTAACATAACAGTCCGGGGCACCGTTTAGAACCCTGAGGCATTTTCTGTTGATGTTTTAATCTTGAATTTAACATCTTCTGTCAGCAGCAATGGCTCCTGTA
Source organism: Picea sitchensis (assembly GCA_010110895.2). NCBI lineage: Eukaryota > Viridiplantae > Streptophyta > Pinopsida > Pinales > Pinaceae > Picea > Picea sitchensis. The sequence goes on from SNQJ01S0031366.1 coordinate 35,633, forward strand.
ATTGTGCTCGAACTGGGCATTCTAACTCCCGGAGTTACGCCCAGTGGGTTATCAGTGTAAACAGATCTCAGTGGGGCTACAGATGCTAATCCCTGGGTTAAACCGTGGGAAAGCTTCGTCAGGAGTTACATAGGGGAGGAGCTTTGCTGAAGTCATGAAGCCTGGTCTATACTGGTGTGATGCAGTCTGATCTCGGTCTGAGAGAGGTTTATAGATTATAATGCTGCGGAGTGTTGGGTTCCTGTTGTTACTTCTGTTTTCTCTCAGTTCCAGCCATGGTATGTGTTCTCATTTCTGTTTAAGTTCATCACATTGATTTTTCGATCAGTGCCTTAACTGAATGAAAACTAAAAATTGTTTTAGGGTCTTGATTTTTGGGGAACTAGTTAAAATATTGAAGTATTTAGGCCTGAAAAGGCAAGATCATTGCGGTGGTTTGAACTCAAGAGCTGAGATACCAAATTCCTAAAGAGTAAAATGGATGCCTATGTCCAATACCAGGGGTTTATGTACAAGTCCCAAATACCCGCATCATAAACAATTCTCATATTCCCGCATCATAAACAAGTCCATAATTCCCGCATCATAAACAAGTCCATAATTCCCGCATCATAAACATTCGGTTAATTACTCCATTTTTGTCTTGAAGATCAAAGAACGGAGTATAATTGCCACGTCAGCAAGTGCTAGATGTTTTCCACGAATTTAGAACCTTCGCCAATCTGGATTATAGAATGCCTGGACATCGATCTGCAGTGGATTATGCAAGCCTTGGTTCTTGGATGTGCATGAGTATCCTCTGGATTTTCTACGCTCGATTTCAGTATTGATTATGACGGCAAGCAGGACTAGGTTTCGTGACTTGTCAAGGCACTTTCTTCGATCGGAGTTTCGGTTATGGTTCAAAACATAGCATTGCCCTAAAGGACTGCAACATGCAACTATGACCTACATTATTTCTGTACAATAGCTAGAACTAAAAGTTAGCAAGTGTGCCTTTCGCATTTTAGAATTTTAGGTCAGTGGTATCTTAACTGAAAATTGCAATGCTCCACCAAGTTTCTGGGATGTCGGGACATGGGAATTTGTCCGAGGGACATGTAGAGATACCCTCAAAATTTAGGGAACTCACAGGGGATATCGGAGTGCCTGACATAGGGGGCTCGTCCCAAATATTAAATATATGAAAAATAAAAATATTCAATTGATAAAATATAAAAAATAACAGATCACCATTGTATTAAGTAATCAATCACCATGTCATGATCATTGACATAA
>SNQJ01S0031366.1:36960-49562 GCA_010110895.2 Picea sitchensis
CAAAATTTAGGGAACTCACAGGGGATATCGGAGTGCCTGACATAGGGTGCTCGTCCCAAATATTAAATATATGAAAAATAAAAATATTCAATTGATAAAATATAAAAAATAACAGATCACCATTGTATTAAGTAATCAATCACCATGTCATGATCATTGACATAATTCTTTATCAGAAGTCTTTTCAAGTGTCTGATAGAGTTATTCATTGGAAGCCTTTTCATTTCGTGAGTGAAAATGTTTTAACTTTTATGTATTGTCTTAGACAAAGTAGATGGTTAGTATGAAAGCGTAGTCATTCTTTGGACGGGTGAACTTTATTTTATTCGAAGTATTCATATGGTCAGTATGAATGCGTAGTCATTCTTTTGACTGCTGAACTTTATTTTATTTGAAGTATTCAGATTCCTTTTATAGACTATTCTACCATAGGATGTATTGTGCTACATTTCGTCTTTTAGCTATTGCAGTTTGTGTTTGATGGATTGTTTGATGGATGCACTTATGCGTTATGTGGTTGGAAATTCTATTTCGGTATAAGCACATTCAGGACATATTCATTCATTCAAAATTCTATTACAGGATTAACTATTTATGTGTCAAAGAGAACTCAGGTTGGAGTGGAGTAGCAACTGTAGTCAGTGTAACACCAAAGAAATAATAATACGTCATTCAGGACATATTCATTCATTCAAAATTCCATTACAGGATCAACTATTTATGTGTCACAGAGAACTCATGTTGGAGGGGAGTAGGAACTGTAGTCAGCGTAATGCCAAAGAAAATAATCATATGTCATTAGTAAATACTAAACAGCCTTGCTATTGTTATATGGAAGATATATTGTGTGCAAAGCTGCCTGTCAAGATCTGCTCAAGCAAGAGTCAGACATGCATCCAGAAATCATTGACGTCACATCTACTAGTGTCAGATATAAGATATCTATTACAGCTTCTTACAGGAATCTGCTGCATCTTGCATGCCACAAGTTTCTGATAGAAATCATCCTTCTGATTTAGAATTCTAAATTTTTTTGGACATTTATCTGTGGGAAACGATATGTCTGTATGATTCCAAAGAGGTGAAACAATATTGAACAGGAAGAAGTCATTTTATGAGTGTTAGTGATCTTGTCCATGTATATATGAAACCGTGACCATAACACCTTGGCAGCCCGACATCTCCAGAAATCATGTTCCACTGTTTCATCCTTGCCACAGAACACAAACAGCATCTGTCACACCAATTTTACGAAGCCTACGCTTGACAACCAACCCTTGCTGGATTCTGCTGGCTAAGCACATTCAGGGTACAAAGGTCCTTTTCAGTTGTGTGACATAATTTGAGGCTTAATAGGGTGTAGGCAGCTTGGCAGGTTGTGTCTGCTTCGCAGTTTAAAGGCCCAGGATGCTTGGGATCTGTTGGCGTACCTTGTTGTTGTATGAATGGATTTTCTGAGAGGCAATTTAAATTTGAATGTTTTATTATTTCTTTTCTTTTGTTTTTAAAGTAGCAGGCCACACTTTTTGGAAGGGAGCACCCAGGAGTACCCCTTGGTATTGGGGTACTTCTGGTACTCTGGATTGTCACCCTCAAGTACTAGGGATATCCCTTATGGGCAGTGAACATTCCCTTTTCAGAGGGAAACATTCTCCTCTGATCAAGGAACATTCCCACCCATGCCCCCTGCCATCCCTGGTGTACTGGGGATGGTGGGGAATGTTCCCATGCTCGGGGAGCATGTACCTAAGGTTGTAAACGCGCATCTGTGGAACATTAGAAAATTGAGTTTTGCTTATGGGTGTTGATTTTGGGGATTTAGTTTCAAAAATATTGAAGTATCGAGGTCTGATAAGGTAAAGTCAGTGTGGTCTTTTGGACTCAAGATCTGAGGTACCAAGCTCAGAGAGAGAAAAATGGATGCCCATGTACAAGAACAGTGGTATATGTACAAGTCCCAAATACCATTGTCATAAACATTCAGGAAATTGCTCCATTTTTGTCTTGAACACTGGCGATTGGAATACAATTAATCCATATCCATGTCAGTAAGCCAAGGATTTTGAACCTTTGCCAATCTGGACTATTCCTTTGGGGCAATAATGCCAGGATATTGATCTGCAGAGAATTATGCAAAACTTGGTATTTGGATGTGCATGGGTATCCTCGGGATTTTCTATTTGTAATTTCAGTGTTGATTATGCAAGAAAGCAGGATTGGGTTTTGTAACTTGTCCAATTACTTTCTTTGGTTGGAGTTTCGATTATAGTTCAAAACTTAGTATTGCCCTAATGACTGCAACATGTAACTATGTGATGATACTTGAGCATATGCGACCTTCATTATTGCTTATAATAGTTAGAGCTAAAAATTAGCGAGTGTGCCTTTCACAGTGGATGGTGTTGGAATTTTAATGTAATTCAGGGGCATTAAACATGGATTTTCTGTCTGTTCACAGCAAAGAGATTTTGAGTGATTGAATAAGTAAGACTCACTACTTATTTAGAATTGGCTAGTGAGATCATATATTTGCTTTGTCAAATTGCCCGACCATTTACATGAATGACGTAATAACGACTGCAACAAAGTTTTGAGAAAAGGGACTCATGGCAGCAGCAGGTTACAAATTAGAGCTAGTTAGAGCTCTAAATTGGCAAGTGCAGTGTTGTGTACCAGCATCCAAATTTATATGTAATACTTTATATTTTAATGCTTTGTATTTGTTTAATAGATTATTACTTGTTAATGGGCATGTCCTTTCTTTGTGACCCAACCCCTTGTATTCTATATATGAGTCTTCTTGACTGCCTCATACTCACCACTTCTTAAATTCTTTTTATCAACTATTATGAAATATTTATATCTTTTTGCCCATATGGGCATGTCTCGGATATGGTAACATCCCATGCTTTCCCAGTTGATGGTATTGGAATAATTTTTTTTTTTTGCGGGGGAGGAGCTGGAGGATGTGTCATGGAACATACATTTTCTGTCTGGTCACGATGGGGAAATTAACTAAATCCTTTGAACATTACATAGCAAGAATTTTAATTTTATAGCCATCCTAATTATTGGTCATGCCTGCCAAGGTATAGGACATGAGGTTTGCTTCATGATATGACTAGGCACATATGCTTAGGTTTTGAAATTCATCAGTGCACATTATCTTCATCTGTCTTGCTTTAGTCACTATAATTTAGTTAGTTACTCTTTATTAGAAATGTGTGGAGCTTGAGATTTCTTTCAATAATTTGTTTTGGATCTATGAAAATTGAATTCCAACTAGCCTTTGCATCAAAGCAATTACCTTTTGTTTGTATGAAATGATAGGTTTAATTTTTTTTCCCAAGTAAAATCTTGCGGGAGAAAGCCAAGGGATGCTTCCTTGCATTTGTCGATGGCATCCCTAGTAAAATCGTCGATGTAGACTAGGATGGCATCCCTAGTAAAATCGTCGATGTAGACTAGTCTGCCTAACCAAGGGGGATTTGAACTAGGCACTCGCTGGCACAAAACTAGCCAAATGCTCAACAACATTGCGCTTAATGATGGGCTTCATTTATATGAAAGGATACTTCTAAATCTCATCGGATAATATGTGTAATTTAGGGAAGACTTTAAGGACTTAATTTTTTTTTACATGCGTATAGTATAGGTGTTCAATCCTTTTAGTTAATGAAAGGAGAAATTTTTGCACTGTAGATAAATATTCAAATAAAAATGTTTAGCTTATTATTAAGTACATACAAAAATTTGTGAATAAAGTTTGAAACATTGAAAAATGAAAGGCGAAGCTAGAGCTCTACGAGAGGTGGCTAGAGTTTTACCCTAACCGCATCGCCATCTTTGTTATGGCCACCTCCGCCCTGCCACAAAATGCCCCGTCCAACCAATGGAGATCCTGATCCCCTCCTTGCGCCCATCGAAAGATGTACTCTGCTTCTCTTGTGTCATTAGGCTTTGGAACCTCTACACAAATCGCTGTTGCTGGGAACCCCTCCCTTGCTTGCCTCTGAGATAAAGATGGATTCGATGGGTGCCCTTGCTTATGGACCCTTGATCCCCCTTATTGTCGGTCCATCTAGCTCTACGCCTCCTTTGCCGGTCCATCTATCTCTGCACCTCCTCGCTCGACATATCCAAGGTTCTCTTTCAAAGATGCACTTTTGAAAGCAATCTAATAGGGACCTCGATGATAGCTGCTCAAAACTAATGAGTAAGAATGGTAAACAAAGCCCCAACCCCAACCCCAACCATCCTAGTGGTAGCAGATGCAATAAAACAATTGCAATTCTTCTGGGAAAATGGGCTCATTTATTGATTCAATGGGCTTTGGCCAAAACTATTGGACCTACACATTTGGATCACATCAATGTGGAAAGCGGAAATAAAGGAAGAAGCTTTTATCTACCCACGTGCAAAAGGGATTTTCATAGTTGAATATGATTTGGAAGAAGACATAGACCTTTTGCCTCTAGCTCATGGCTTGCGGTAAAGTAGGGCTATGCATGAAGCCATGGACCCCAACATTCGACCCATCCAAGGATCCATTCTCCTCTGATCTAGTCTGGGTAAGAATGTTGAATCTTTGTAATTCTAGGGATTTGAATCATTGAAGGAGATCGAGAATGCTTTGGACAAATTCCATTTAAGGAGTGCAGAGATGCATAGGAGGCACCTAACTACATATGCTTGCGTATGTGTGGATATGGACTTCAACAAAGGCTTATCAACATAGATTACACTGGTAGCAAAAGACTACACCTAGACACAACCTCTCGACTACGAGTAGGTAGCCTTCCAATGTAGGGCTTGCTTCGAGATTGGACATTTGTTGCCTACTTTGCTAAGAACAAAAAGGAAGGATGCTCCATAAGAACCCATGGAAATTCACATGGTGGGATAGGGCTCTGGAGGAGCACCACCTCATAGTCTAGTAACCCCCAAATGTTGCCTTGCCAAATCTCGATATGAAAGCAGAACCCCATGCTACAAATGCTGTCATGCTAGGAGGGCCTTAAAAGTGTCGCATCAAAACTTTGCTAATGAGGTGCGCCCTACCATGGAGCATTAGTCTAGCAACTGCGCATGTAGATGTAATATGCAAGAGAATATTCCATAGATAAAACAACAAAGGTTTAAGGAGAGAGAAACTCCTCACACAAAACCCTTCCAACGTGGTAGATGTACCCTTCTCTTGGCCTATCAATAGTAATTACTAGCAACTCTACAATCATAAGCGACAATTAAAAGCATTAGAACAATAAGCCTCACATATACAAGATAGTATACCTCCAATCCTCCATCAAGCTCCAAGCATATGATGTACAAATGAAGTCCAAGGGGAGAGCTCCTTAATCCCCTAAAGTCTCAACAACCATTACAATGGAGAGAAAGATCCTCTTTATAGAGACTCTTCTCTCATTCAATAAAAAAACATTATTTGCTAAGTAGCTCCATGACAAGTCAAAGAAATAATATAAAATTGGAGTAGTTAGATCCTTCCTCAATCCATGGTTGACCATGTCATAATATGTGGACACAAGCCTCTCCAAGAGAGCTCGCTCTCGTCCAAAAATAGGAAAGAGATTACATCAACAGTCTCAAATAGAGGGCGTACAACTAAAAATAGGCATGAAACTATGCCAGCATGCTAAAGGTCCACATATGATGCACCCTCCAAGATGGATGCATGCAAAATATAATAAAATAATCTTCAACCTAGGAAGATGTGCTCAAGAGTCCACCTAGAAGAGCTCACAGAGTGCGCCCTTCAAGGTGCATGAGAGATAAAACAATAAAATAATCCTCCTAGGAGAATGCTCCACAACAACCATACAAAATTAACAAGTGGTCCACAAGATGCATGCAACCAATCCACATGTGTGAATCCCAAGGCAACCAACTCGATGAATGAATGTGCAAGGTGCTAAGCAGATGGAGTGCTCCACAAGAAAGGAAGTGGTCAAACCCCAAAATAGCGAGTGGACCATCTCCACAAGCATGTCCTCCTGATCTATGAAAGATGTACCTGTCACATGTGTGGATGTAAACCTTTAGAATATGCTCAAAAATTGTTTTAGGTTCATGGATCAAACCGCTAGGGTTTGATCTCTATCATATGGACTTAGGGACAATTTTTCCAAGGTATAGACCATTACAAGACAACATCAGCAAGTACCCCACAAGAAGGGACAACAAGGCATAGACCATAGCTGAGAAAACAATAGCAGGTACCCCACAAGAAGGGACAGCAAGAACACCACAAAAGGAAACAACAAGATCTCCAAAAACTGAAACAACAAACTCTCCATAGCAAACCCTCCATAACTGAAACAACAAACTCTCCATAACTGAAACAACAAACTCTCCATAGCAAACAACAATCTCTCCATAGAAAACAACAAACCCTCCATACAGGAAAATGGCAAACCCTCCACACAGAAAAATCTGACCAACAAGTACAAAAACCCCCACAGGGACTTCAGTTCAACACGTGGCAGTTAGGAGGAGAGGTCGTGGCTACTAGCTGTCAAAGAAAGAGGGGCCGTGACTCTCTATACAGTCCTAGCAGTGAAGGAGAAGGGTCCACGGCTCTTTACATAGTCCTGACAATCAAGGAGAAGAGGTTGTGGCTCTTCTATGCAGATCTGGCAGTCAAGGAGAAGAGGCCGTGGCTCTTCTATGCAGATCTGGCAGTCAAGGAAGCTATTGGCTGTCAAAGAAAGAGGGGCCGCATGCACCCTATACACCCAGCAAAAACCAAGAAGGAGCTTCCAGCCAACACCAAGACCAATCAATAATTCCAGATCTGAAATTGATACATCAAAAGAAGAGGCCGCATCAACACAAGAATCAAATCACCGAGGTAGCCACAACAAGGAGAGATAGGAGTGAAGTGTGTATGTTCAAATCAAGGAGAGAGGAGTGAAGGGGCCCTAAACACATCTAGGGACTTACATCAACCACCAAGGAACATATCCAAGGATCAATCCAAGCACTGGGCAAGGATTCCGTCAAACACATCCAGGGGCCCTAGAGACATCTAGGGACTTACATCAACCACCAAGGAACATATCCAAGGATCAATCCAAACACCGAGCAAGGATTCCCTAGAACACATCCAGGGGTCCTACTCACATCTAGGGATTTACATCAATCACCAAGGAACATATCCAAGGATCAATCCAAGCACTGGGCAAGGATTCCCTGGAACACATCTAGGGGCCCTAGTCACATCTAGGGACTTACTGCTTGGTCCTAGACCAAGAACCCCAGTCATAAACTGGGGGCCCTCACTGGGGTCTTTTGCCATGGCTCTCACTACTTGGTCTCATATCAAGAAGCCCCAGGAGTGTGCTGGGGGCCCTAGTCCTTAGCTAGGGTCTTATGCCATCCTCTAGGAGAATGGCTCTTGCAGCTGCACTAATTTCAACACTCCCTCTCAGCAAGAGAGGCATTCTCAACAAGAGAGGCATTCTCAACAACACCAAGCTTGTCTCGAAAGTACACAAACTTTGTCAAGGACAGTGGCTTGGTCAAAATATCTGTAGTTTATTCTGATGTTGGAACATACTGAATACTGAGAATGTTCTTCTGCACTATGTCTCGAACATAGTGGTATCTCATCTCAATGTGTTTTGATCTGTCATGAAACACCAGATTCTCGGAGAACTTTACACAACTCTGGTTATCACAGTGGATGACTGTGGGTTCCTGCTTAGCATTGAACAAGTCTGAAAGTAACTTTCTGAGCCACACTGCTTCTCTGCTAGCAACACTTGCAATAATGTATTTTGCTTCTGCGGTGCTCTGGGCTATGGAGCCCTGTTTCCTGCTGGACCAGGAGATCATAGTTGAACCCAAACTGAAACAATATTCAGAAGTACTCTTCCGGTCCACTGTACTGCCCATCCAATCTGAATTTGTATATCCATGAAGCATTACACCTCCATTAGAAGTGTATCTAAGCCCATAGGCTATAGTCCCCTGAACATATCTCATAATATGTTTAACAACAACCATATGAATATGCTTCGGTTCACACATGAACTGGATGAGGGCATTAACTACATAATAAATATCCGGTTTGGTATGTACAAGATACATCAAGGACCCAACGATCTGTCGATACATGGTGAGGTCTTTCGGATCTGAACCTGTAGCTTGGTCTTGTAACTTCTTCAGGTTAGAAATCATCGGTGTGGACATGGACTTACGGTCCAACATGCCAAGTTTGCGAAGCATATCAACTGCATACTTTCTCTTGTGAGAAAAAGATCTCACCTGGTTTCTACCACACCTCTAAGCTCAAAAAATAATGCATAAGACCCAAGTCTTTCATTTCAAATTCTGCTGAAAGCTCCCTCTTAGTCTGAGCTATCAGATTTTCCTCTCCTGTAAGGAACAGATCATCCTAAGACAATAGGATGATTTTGTACAATCTTTTTATAAAGATTGGGATCTGCAATACTCTTGGTGAACCCAAGACTTTGTAGAAGAAAAAAACTGTCAATTCTTCCATACCAAGCTCTCGTAGCTTGCTTCAATCCATGGGATTCTTTCCCATGGATTACGAACCCCTCAGGCTGTTCGATATAACCTCTTGCTCAACTTCACCGTTGAGAAGAACTGCGGCAAGATAATGATCCCGATGGAAGTAATCTGGCAATAGGAGCAAGGATCTTGTCATAGTCAATTCCTCTTTTCTGAGAGAAGCCACGAGCCACAAATCTAACCTCAATACTGCCATCTGCTGCATGTCATGGCCCAATCCACATACTATGACTGCTCCCTTTGAGGCTTATAAAATGTCTGCCTTCCTACAAGTGCAAACTGGCTCCCTCTGAACCTACAAGATCCTTTAACCTTGATCTGGTGTCGTATCTCTTCAAGATGGACTCACATATATGGAAAAAAAGTTCCATCATACTGTGGAGTTCTCAAACCAAAAAATGATCTAGCTAACATCTACAAGTATATGTTGAGATCACAGCGTCCTTGGTCATACAAAAGAGATTTTGACAGTAGGATAATCATAACTCTTCTTGCTGTCAATAGTAGTCACATACGTATTTCAAGTTCAGTGATTACAAGCGTACTTGGTCTTACCTTGAACTTACTTGGGTTGAAGACACACTCTTTATTTTGCAGCCTGCTACCATTGGTAGCTTCCAAAGACATCTCAAAACCAAAAATGTATGACAATAAGTAGGGCAGTCTACCTTTACCTTATATACTTCATATATAAAAAAATCTCAAACACTAAACTGGTAAAAGGTCCATGCACAACCTAGCCTGGAATGTCTTTCCAAGGCCCCTGCGTACAGATCTAAACTTGGGTAAGGTCCCCATTTCTCAGAGATGTGATCAAAACACAATAATCTAGCTAGGATACTGTTAGTTGCAGGATCTATGAAAATCCCTCTCGACTCCTCTTTGTCTGGATTTCAGTTAAAGGCTTCATGAAACTTCAGATTGTGTAAATGCTTTTGAAAACAATACCCTAGATATCTTATCTGTAGTATAAATTGTAACTTATGTGAAAACTGTAAATTTAGTTGCTGCAAGGATATGCACAATAGTTATGTGAATTTCATATATGCATTCCAGCAAGGAGATTTCATGGAAAGTTTTAAATTGCCATGGAAGATAATTTGAGAAGGATATCAATCATGTAGATATCAAGAGTCTTGCTACTTGTATATATAATGAAACATTGGCTTTGCACCCAATCTAACGCTCTCGCTGTTTCAATGGCTTACTCCCATAAATTCAATCCAGGACTGCTCATAGTGAATGATGCCCATAATGACCTCAGAATTTAAAACCCAGTAATAAAAAAGTTTCTGCAGTTCAGTGGTAATCAGTAATAACAGTTTTGACTGGACGGTGAGTATCCTTTTGACCATCGTTTGTGTCCAGTTATGGATTTCAATGAGCTGGAAGGGGTGTCAGCCACATCAATTGAAGGTTGATTCTGAAAGGCCTGCTCAGTCATATGGAGTGCTACATGGAGGTATATCAACCTTTCTTGCTGAGAGTCTTGGAAGTCAGGGTTTAGTACCAGTCATTTTCCAGCTAGCACCTATTGGTATGGGTAACAGTGACTCCCATGCATATTGGGCGCAGGTTACAAGTGAATATCAAATTAGATCCTTACCTGGTTCCCTACTAAAGCACATCAATACACTCTATGAAAACAAAAGCCAAATCTGTTTATGAGAAACAATATTTGCATTGCTTTTATTTCTGAGTTCTCATAGCCCCTTTTAGCTTGAGTGTTCCTAACCACTGCTGTCACAGTTGACCTTACTGCGTTAACAAAAAAAAGTCTTCACTGAGTGTAGACTTTCGTCAAATACTGAAGCTGAAGGTGTCTTTCTTTGCTAAACTACCCGGTTTACTGCTATTGTATTTTAATTGAGTTTTATGGTTTTGCATATGCCAACAGTTCCTATATTATATAAAAAATAACAGCAAGCTCTTAAAGACACATACTCACAGTTGATGTAACAACACAGTAGTATTAAATACCAGTGTTTAACTATGTGATGACATGAGTAAAACTCACAGATTTATTTGATGCATATACTTGTTGATGAACCTTTATGAGCTGGGAGAAAGAATGCCAAAGGTCGGCCCTCCAAAGTTGTTTCTACTGCTCCAAATACTAATAACCACAGAGATGGTTCGCCCATTTTCTCCATAGCTCGACCTGAAGGATAAAATCAACTCCAGCAAGGAGATATGGCAAACTCAGCCTTTGAGGATGGCACATCCAAGTTGCTGCTGTGCTGCACCCTTACTACTCTGCTGAGTGTGCCATGAAGATCTGAAGAACAAACCCTAAAACAAGGATCTACGCAGGCTCAAGTTTGCAAATCTTGAGCTCTTTTCACGCCCTAAGCTCTGATACCATGTTAGAATTAGGGAAAAATAGAAACAATAATGCTTTTTTTAATTTTCTGTTCACTATATCATCATATATAAGAAAAGAAATAAACAGATCTAAATTAAATTCGGAGTATAAACAAAATTTCTGAGTGAAAAAACAAACCTCAAGCTTACCTCCTGATCTATGAAAGATGTACCTATCACATGTGTGGATGTAAACCTTTAGAATATGCTCAGAAATTGTTTTAGGTTCATGGATCAAACCTCTAGGGTTTGATCTCTGTCATATGGACTTGGGGACAGTTTTGCCAAGGTACAGACCATTACAAGACAACAACAGCAAGTACCCCACAAGAAGGGACAGCAAGGCATAGACCATAGTTGAGAAAACAATAGCAGGTACCCCACAAGAAGGGACAGCAAGAACCCCACAAAAGGAAACAGCAAGATCTCCAAAAACTGAAACAACAAACTCTCCATAGCAAATCCTCCATAACTGAAACAACAAACTCTCCATAGCAAAAAAAAAACTCTCCATACAGTAAAATGGCAAACCCTCCACACAGAAAAATCTGAACAGCAAGTAGAAAAACCCCCACAGGGACTTTAGTTCAACACGTGGCAGCTAGGAGGAGAGGCCGTTGCTACTGGCTGTCAAAGAAAGAGGGGCTGCGACTCTCTATACAGTCCTGGAAGTCAAGGAGAAGGGGTCGCGGCTCTTTACACAGTCCTGACAGTCAAGGAGAAGAGGCCGTGGCTCTTCTATGCAGATCTGGCAGTCAAGGAAGCTACTGGCTGTCAAAGAAAGAGGGGCCGCATGCACCCTATACACTAGCAAAAACCAAGAAGGAGCTTCCAGCCAACACCAAGACCAATCAACAATCCCAGATCTGAAACTGATACATCAAAAGAAGAGGCCACATCAACACAAGAATCAAATCACCGAGGTAGCCGCAGCAAGGAGAGAGAGGAGTGAAGTGTGTATGTTCAAATGCTAGAGGGTAGGGTTCTATTTATAGTTAGGGAGAGGGTTTAGGTTAAATGTTATAATAATTAAATATTGACATTTAATGAATATAGATATTGATTAAAATGTCAATTAATATCAATATAAATTATAAAACCCCAATCACATAAATAAAACCCTAATCACATAAAACAAGAGGGAAAACAAAACAACAAGGGGGTATCTTTTAAGACAAAGTCAAGGGGGGTCCATAATGACAAAACATGTCCACATGAGTCTCATAATGACCTATAAACTTTATAATCACTACATAAGAGGGTACATCAACAATGTGGTCATGTCCATCTTCATAGGCACTCCTAGGTCTCATGGACCATCTCGAGAGAGAGGAAGAGGATCACACATAAACACATCTTGGTATTTCACCAAGATCTACCTAGTCCAAGACCAGGTTTCCCCATAACACATCTGGGGGCCCTAGACACATCTAGGGTCTTATCCACCAAGGTACAAGACCAAGGATCAACCCATGCATTAAGCAAGGGTTCTCCGGAACAAATCCATGGGCCCTAGACATATCTAGGGACTTACATCAACTAGCAAGGAACATATCCAAGGATCAATCCAAGCACTGGGCAAGGATTCCCTGGAACACATCCAGGGGCCCTAGACACATCTAGGGACTTACATCAACCACCAAGGAACATATCCAAGGATCAATCCAAGCACCGAGCAAGGA
>SNQJ01S0031366.1:91103-114749 GCA_010110895.2 Picea sitchensis
GTCGTCCTTGGGCATGGTGCAAACATCCCATGGAACCAAGGGGAAGCCCCGATCTCCACCATACTTGGACTAAAGATAGGTTCTCAAAATCTGCTCAAGCTATTGAGATTGAGCCTTATTGGGAAACTAACAAGACAAAATATACATGAGAAGCTTGAAGAATGCGATCAACATTAACGAGCTTGCTTGCAAATGGAAGGTCCTTATAATGTGAGATATGAAGCTTGCTCTACAATCACTGCAAACACCAATCCCACATGGCGACTGGTGACAAACCAACTCCATTGGGAATCCCCAAATATCATGCAATCTCCCCAGCCCGAATATAAGACCAGGCAACAGGGATCCAATCTGGGGGTGCATTCAAACCTGCTAACCAAAAGTCAATTTTGACTAAGGCACCCGAGGTAGAGAAAAAAGTGTCATGACAAGCAAGGGCCCCATCAATAGACGCCTTTTCTGCGTTGACCGAGGGAAGAGAATGATTTGCAAAGTGGTTGTTAATCATTTTTAAACCTTCTGGAAGAATAATACCATGAAGTTGACTAGAAACACATGCGACCTTCAACAAGTAACCTAAAGCATAAACTGTCAAGACATATAAATAAAGGGCCAAAGGACATCTGTGGTGAATAGTTTGATGCAGATAGATCCGAGGTGACAAGGTCTTGTTGACTGAAACAAATGCTGAGGCATTAGTGAACAGAGTGTTCACCATGGCAACAAATCAGGTGTCAAATTCCAAACAAATCAACATTCCGGAAATAAAATACCAATCCACCCAATCATATGCTTTGTCAAAATCATTTTTCAAGGTCAAAGATTGTTGCCCAATCTCCCTAGCCCACTCCATAGCCTCCCATGCAGAAACTACAGTGTTAAGAATGAACCTCCCCTGAACAAATATTGTCTGCTCTTGATGAACCACATACTTGGCCATCGAGCAGATCTGTAATGCCAAAGCCTTGGCCATAATTTTATAGGAAACAGTGAGCAAGGTGATAGGCCACCAACCACCAATGGAATCCTTGGCTACATTCATCGGAATAAGCTTGATCATCCCCTGGTTGAGAAATTTAGACAGTTGACCAGTTGCAAAAACTGCAAAGGCCAAAGAGCAACAGTCATCACCAATAGAAATCCCACATGACTTTGTAGAACTCACAAGGAAGCCCATCCATGCCTAGATATTTACTGTTTTGCATAGAAGACAATTCAACAAAAAGCTTTTCCTTTGAAAAATCTATGTCCAACCTGTCCACATTACCACAAGAAACCTTACGGGGAACCATAGGGCAATAGGCATCTCCAGTAGTTACCACCCCATCTGTCAAAGCACAAGGAGAAAAAATATTCTGAAAATGGCAGCTAAACATACCTTTGACCTTAGCAGGATCTTTTGCAAGAGAATCATTAGCATGGTGCAATCCAAGTACCCTCTCTTTTGTGACCTTCTGCTGATAACTTAAAATAAAACTTGGAACCCTCGTCCCCCTCTTGAATGTTGAATTTACACCTATATCTCAGTCACTGAGATTTCTGCCAATAAATTAACTTAACCAGAAATTATGAATGGTGATATAAAATCTGTATTTATGCAGAAACCTACAGCTGAAATATAAAACAGAAATTTAACAGCAGAAGCATATAGAACCAAGAAAAAAAACACAGACACCAGAAGTACCCTGGAACCCCAGTGTGGGGAAAACCAGCAAAGAGGGGGCTTTATTTCAGCTCTTGAAAGAAGATTACAGCAACATACAAGATGAAATTTCTTGCCGAAATTTCCCAGCAGATTACACTTCCTTCCCTCAACAAATTCGCCCAGCTAATGGTTGTACGGCCCAACTAGATTCTGGACTGTATGAACCAGCCTGTACAGCCTGCGTACGGCCCAAGTACGACCTATACGGTCTGTCCAGAAAATGCCTGCTGCTGCTGGTTGAATTTGGCCTTGATTCGACCTCTTTTCCTTTGCCTAAGACACCCGGAAAATAGCCTGCTAGAAGCTGCTGTAGCTGGCCTAAGTTTGGCCTCCCTCTGCTACATAGTATGGCCTGACTTTGGCCTCTGCTGGCTGCCCAAAGCTGGCACAGAACACGCCCTTCTCTGCTGCTGATCCTCCTCTTCTCTCCCATCCAAGCACCCTTCTCTCTCTCACTTTCTCAACCTCACAAATGAGAAATGTGTCTTCCTCTCACCCTCAGCCTCCTTTTATCTCCCTAGCAGCCCCCCATTCTCCTTGAGATGTGTGCCCAGCGTTGGGCTTGAATGGCTGAGATTTGGGTGCCCCTCTTGGGCTGGACCCCACTCTCCAGTAAGTGGTGCGCCCCCCTTGGTTTGGGCTCCACAATCCACTCAACTACCTTCATGAGGTGCGTCCTCTCTCCCTGGGCCCCACATTCAACTCAAGGAGGAATTTTTCTGCTGCAAGCCAAAGTCTAACTTAAGGCTGAGATAAAAGGCTGATTTGGGCTATTAAGGTGTCCCTCAGCTGGCCTAGGACACATAGGCACAACTGAGACACTAAGCCGAGCTAAAACTAACACTCCCTCTTTGTGAGGGAGGTGTCTCCACCAGGATCAATCTCCAATCCAATCAAATCCACTGCTGCTGCTGTAGCTGCTCCCTCTGAACCGAAAGATCCTCTTGCTACTTTTGCTGCACTTTGATTTGATGTGTTGTTCCGCTCAACCATCAATGTCAAGTCATACTAGCTGACTTTCTTCGACATTGATCTCTGATCTAGGATCCCCCTGGACCCACCTACAGGTTGTCCCAACACCTTGTACATCATACCTTGCTTGATGCCAAGCCTCATTGCTGCATCCAAGGCTGCTCCCTCTGCCCGTATGAGCACATGTCTGTCAACGAACATTACATAATACCCCATGTCCTCTAGAGTTGATATAAAGAGTAGGTTAACCTTCATCTCTGACACATACATCACCTTATCCACCTCCAGAGAAACTCCTGACTCGAGCTGGAATCTGACGCATCCAACCCCCTTTAATGCATGCCTGGTGCACGCCCCATTCTTCACATGGTAGCCTGATCCCGTCTTCGAAACACTAAGGAACACCGACCTCATTCCTGTCATATGGCGAGATGACCCACTGTCCACGAACCATGCCCCGTTGTCCTCAAACACAACCAATATGCAACTGCTAGAAAGAGGGGCAACTAGAGAAAATTCGTCCTCAAATTTCTCTACAAATCCATCTCAGTAGATGCTGTAGCTGCTACCTCTGACTCCTTCTTCTTCTTGTTAGGACACTTGTTGGCATAGTGGCCATTTTTGTGACATGCAAGGCATCTCACTTCGCCCATGTTCCTAGAGCCTCCAGCTCCACTGCTCTTCTTTGCATGAAGAGCCACATTTTCCTCCTCACTCTTCAGCTGACTAGCCTAAGATGCATCCACTCGTAGCTCCTCCTAGGTGAAGTTGTCCCACAACCTCTCCCAATCAGGGAATTTCTCTCGTGCAACCACCCCTCGGACAAACACGTCCCATTGCTTGGTGAAGCCATTCAAGGCTGTCCTCAGCACCTCGGTCTCGTCCACGGTCTCTCCCACTGCTACAAGTTCATCTTGAAACTGAGTAAACTTTGTGAGGTAAGTGACCACCGACTCTCCCTTTGCCATCTTTGTGCTTCTTAGCTTCTCTCTGAGCAACATCTTTCTGTTATGGTTGTTAGACTGGTATAGATTTACCAGGGCCTCTCAGATTTTCCTTGTTGTCTTCTTGCCAGACAAATGTGGAATGATGTGGTCCTTGACACCATCCACTAGTATCCTTCTGGCCTTGACATCCTTCTTGGCATGGGCAGCTAGCTGTACGGGATCAGCTGGGGCTGCCACTTTTCCTTCTGCAATTTCCAGTAGCCCATTCTCCTCCAGCCTGTCCTCAACCCATAAGCCTGCACTGGCCATTTGAGTATGCTATCCTATTTTCACCCACATAATCTAGACTTCTGTCCTACTTGCTGATTTACCCTTGCTGGTCTGCACAACAAGTCATGTGGTTGTTCTGTACTTAGAGGCTGAGCTCTGATACCATGTTGAATTTACACCTTTATCTCAATCACTGAGATTTCTGCCAATAAATTAACTTAACCAGAAATTATGAATGCTGATATAAAATTTGAATTATGTAGAAACTTACAACTCAAATATAAAACAAAAATATAACAACGAAAGCATATAGAACCAAGCACAAAAAACACATAGACACCATAAGTACCCTGTAACCCCTGTGTGGGGAAAACCAACAAAGAGGGGGCTTTATTTCATCTCTTGAAAGAAGATTACAGCATCATACAAGATGAAATTTCTTACTGAAATTTCCCAGCAGATTACACTTCCTTCCCTCGGCAAATTCGCCTAGCTGATGGCTGTACGACCCAGCTAGATTCTGGATTGTACGGACCAACTGTACGGTCTGTACAGTCTATCCAGAAATTGCCTGCTGCTGCTGGTTGAATTTGGCCTTGATTTGACCTCTTTTCCTCTGCCTAAGACGCCCAGAAAATGGCCTGCTAGAAGCTGCTGTAGCTGGCCTGAGTTCGGCCTCCCTCTGCTGCACAGTATGGCCTGACTTTGGCCTCTGCTAGTTGCCCAAAGCTGGCCCAAAACTCGCCTTTCTCTGCTGCTGACCCTCCTCTTCTTTCCGAGCCAAGCACCCCTCTCTCTCTCACTTGCTCAACTTCACAAATGAGAAATGTGTCTTTTCCTCTCACCCTCAACCTCCTTTTATCTCCCCAGCAGTCCCCCATTCTCCTTGAGATGTGTTCCCAACCTTGGGCTTGAATGGCTGAGATTTGGGTGCGCCTCTTGGACTGGACCCCACTCTCCACCAAGTGGTGCGCCCCCTTGGTCTAGGCCCCACAATCCACTCAGCCACCTTCATGAGGTGCGCTCTCTCTCCCTGGGCCCCACATTCCACTCAAGGAGGAATTTTTTTGCTGCAAGCCTAAGTCTAAATTAAGGCTGATCTGGGCTATTAATGTGTCCCTCAGTTGGCCTAGGATACATAGGCACAGCTGAGACACCAAACCGAGATAAAACTAACACTGAATCCACTGAAGATGGGACTGGACCTGAGCATCCCTGACTATGTAGTCCTTAGCTCGTTGAATTTCCATCTCCAACGTTGTCGCCTCCTTCTGAAGAGTCACATTGTGGAGATCCTCTTCAAAGAAGGTGTGAACCTCCTCAAGATGTGACGAGCCAATCACAGATCCTTGCTCTGCTTTCGAGCTAGCATCTTGCCCCAACCTTTGATGAACTTAATAATGTGACACACAACAACCTCCCACCAAATAATCCAACCTTGGTCCCCAACAGGTCGAGGGAAAGGTTCCACACTCTTTGAACAAGGGCTTGGAAGTCCTCCAACTCCAAACAAGAGACATTAAGTTTGAACAGGTAAAAAAGGGGAGAATCAACAGATTGGCCCAAAGAGATCACAATCTAAGGTGGCAAATGATCCGAATGGATCAAATCTAAAAGCACATCAATAAGATGAAGATGGCTAGAGAATTTAAATCCTCCTATGACACATAGAACTAGTCCAACCATGCTTGCACCTTATCTTGGCCAGTCGATAGTTAGACCAAGTATACTAACTACCATAATCTAACCCCTTTTGTTTCCAATTGGGTAAAAAATCTGAAAATAATCTTTGTAACAACACCAAGCATGCTTCTTTGAGCCATTGACCATTGACCTTGGTTTATTCTTAAGAAGATATGAACTCTCATGTTGAATGTTTTCTTAATTGGAGGATCAATTCTTGATACTTGGAAGTTGGAACACATAAAAAATGGAAAAACATACAATAATGTGATTTAGCACACAATGCATAACACCTTAGTTAATTAAAAGGACTATGATCATTAAGCTAATGCATTCTCTACATAGTGAATAGTCTTGTATCATTATGGAAAGTTATATAGCTAGCTCCCAAACCTCTCTATTGATAACTTACTACATAGGTCAATGTCGTGTCTTCATTACCACACCATCAAAAGTGCGAGTAGCTTGACATGATTCCATATCTTATTTGCCTTAGGTTGAATTCATTTAAGTCATGAGTTTGCCTCGCGAATGTAAAGAGTTAGAAGAACACTGAGCTACAAACCTATCATAGTAATCTACTATAGATAAGATAAGTAAGAAAATTTTATTAATGTCTAACAAATGACCACAAATAGTTCAGTGGCACTACTAGGTACAACAAGGTCGTTATAGTGAGGGAGCACAAAGGTTGCTCCTATAAAAGCAAGATAAAAGAAGATCTAACCTATAAGAAATAATATCTAGAGTCTAAAATCAAAGAGCATAATACAAAGCAGAAATGTAGTGACAAACGTTTTGGCATTGTTGAAAGCCAAAACTCTAGGAAGAATGCCTTGCATGGGAGTACTCCGAAGGGAACCTCATTGCCCTTTGATGTTGTTGCTTGAGGATGAGGAGGGGCAACTTCCCTCCCTCGAGTCAAGAATTTCATTATTTTTATCTCTCATAACATTCGAGGCAATATAAAAGAAACTCCTCATAGATCACTGGTTGGAAGACTTGGAAGAGCTTGTTTTTGGTGTGTCTTGTTGTCTAGATGACGCATTCCACTACTGAGATTTGGAGGCAATTGATTGTTTGTTGGTGCTATGTAAATTGTCTTGGGCTCTGAGATGACATCTCTGTAAGGGTCTCGCTTACAGAGCATGGATTGCTTCTCGAGGTATCACAAATTTGGTGGATGATATGTGGTGTTGTTGGCTACTTGCCTCTTGGTGCTCCTATCCTATGGGAGGTAAGTTGCACGAAATGGGGAAACATCGTGACCCTCCAAAAATGGAAATGCCGTATATATATATATATATATATTTTTTTTTTAAATAATGCATTATCTTGCAAGAAAAAAAGAATGATACACATAAATGACATTTTAAAAGGAAAACCATGTCTATATTAAAATGAAAGGACATGTGGCACATAGTTATAGGAGTAATGCTATGTTGCATTGGTTTTCGAGACGTGGGAATGACGGGGACGCATCCTCATGACGACTGGAGCGCACCCCCAAATTTTTCAGGGGACGGGGGTTGGGGACGACAATATATATATATATATATATTAAAATTTACCATAAACATTTGAAACATTTGTAGTTATATATATATATATTCACCATAAACATTTGTAGTTGCTTTAAGCTTGTAAGCATAACAAGCTATACTATACAGTATTATGCATAGCCCTTACACTTGCCAATTTTGAAAAAGCTCGAGCAATTTAAAAAAGGGTCGAGTGACATTTCATTATTGGCTGCTAGACAAGAGTAAAATGCAGTTTAGCTTTAGGAAACTTAAGTGAGAACTGTCTCTATAACAATTTTTCCTCCTCATATTTCTTGTTAATGACTATTATGTTAAAACATAAAAGGCATTCTCATCTCAATAGGTTTTGCAAACTTTTATGGCTGTGTTGAAAACCACTATAAAACACTTTGGTTCTATAAAGAGATTAGATTCATATTTCATAATTGAATAGGAGTTTATTAAAAAATTTAGTACCCAATCAAAGTCACTACTATCTTATTGATTTCACAACGCTTGAGATTGTGATGGTGGAAACACTATAATTGAATGACTCCTGGAAACCCATGTACAATACATAAAAGCTAAGATGACCAGAAAAATGAGAAGAACAAGAGCAATAACCACAAGGATCAACCCTTTGAAATGTTGCATTTCTTGTTTTTTGACATGGAAGCTTTGCTTGTTGTAACCTTGTTGCTGAAAATACAATATTTAAATCACCAAAAACCCAAATCGAAACCTATCATACAAAACCCATGTTTTGAGCTACAACTTTTACAATAGATTTAGATTCAATGCAATACAAAAATAATGGATGGGTAAAATGATCTTATTGTCCAATCATCAATTTCCATGATTGTCAAGACTGAAGATATATGCCTGGAATATCCCCAAACTCTGCCCAAAAAATCCTTGAAATCTGCCCAGAACATGCTCTATATCTGTCTAGAATGTCCCTGAAATCTGTCTGGAATGTCTTGGGGACGGCCAACAAGTCCCCAAGTCCCCAATGGAGTCCCCAACAATTTGGGTAAGTTACCTAAGGGTCCCCAAGTCCCCGGAATGGCGGGTACACGGGTTGTTTTGGGGGGGACAGGTCCCCATGCAACATAGGAGTAATGCCTTGCATGAGGACACTTGGATACAAACATGGAATAGGAGCATTGGACTAACATCTTGTTAGAGAGTGCACCATCCTAGAGGAGAGGCATTAAACCCTAGGAGAATCATTCCTCGAGAGCATTTCATCACGGGGGTTGGATAAACCCTAGTATGACGCTTATACATCCTTGTATTGTAGAGATCAATGTTATCAGAACAAGACCGATCAACCCCAAAAATGTTAACCGGGGGACATTGAGGTACATAGAGGGATTGGTGCTCTTAATTAAATCCCAGTTCCATGCCCTCATACATGATAGACTCCAGTGGAAACGTTGTAATCCCGCCAATCTTGAAATCCTAAAAATCATTAAGTCTGCTGAATTTTGGATGGAACCTAAAATTCTACTTTCTCCATATGAAGTCCGATGAGGTTGGAACCACTCTCAAACATCCTTAAACAATTAATGGTAATTTAAAAAAAATTAACTAAAAGGATGAAAATGAAAGATACAGGACAATTACCATTAATTACTAGGGTGGGTGAAATGGTGATGATAGTTGGACAGATTTAAAATGTTTATTAGTGGTTAATGAGGGGATTTTTTGCCACTTAAGGGACCCACTTACCTCTTGGCTGCTTGGACGGGCCTGCAAACTAAAAAAATTCCGTCGAAACGGCTACCGTATAGGTCGAAACATTGACGGCCGTACCGCATAGCGTTTCCAAATCGGGAAATGCCGTACGGTACGACCGTCGATGTTTCATACTGGTTTTGGTGTTTCAGGCCGTTTCCGGGACTGGGACACCACCTAGCCAGGCGTTTCTTGCAACTTAGTATGAGAGTATGGAAAAGAAAGATGCAATCACCCTGGTAATGTCTAGTCGGGGGGTGGGGGGGGTGATTGAAGTAAGTGAGGTTGGAGTTCGAGGGCCACCCTTTTGAACAAGGTCAAGCATTGTTGGTTTAGAGAATGGAAGAAGGTGGAGTGAGTTTTGGGATTTCTTGGAAAGGTGGTAATATCGACCATAGGCCTTGTAATATGGGGTAGAAAAAGTTGAAGTGCTCCTCCTTCTTGGTCTCTGAATATGGCAGAGTTGGTAGATCTTATCTGCTTCTGTGATATGATGATCGACTTTGACTCGAAGTTGATGTGAGCCAACTCAGAACTGGTCTAGTGGGATCTTAAGAGCATGCATCCAATGACAAAGCAGTCAAACAATAACGCCATCCCTTAGCTCCATGAAGTGCCTTGTACAGAAGGCCATCTTGGGGTTTTTCCCCCTTGGGGGTGATCCAAGTAACTTGAATGTACTGCCCATAAATGTAAAATGTAATCACCCTAGTAGTGTTTAGTCAGGGGTGGGGGCGACTGAAGTCAGTGAGATTGGAGTCCAATGGCATACCTTATGAACAAGGCCAAGCATTGCTGGTTCAGAGACCAAAAGCAGGAGGAAGTTTTAGGACTTCCTGAAAAGTTAGTAATATTGACAATAAACCTTGTTAGTGTTGATGTTTTTGTAGCTTTGAGGAGTTATTCTCACATTGGCCCTTAGTGTCAGGCATGTGGGAGTCTTTGTTGGCACTCGCATTGCATTTTTATTTTGTGAAAACCCCTTTTATGTAGAGCTGGGGCTTGGAACTGTTGTTGTTGGGGCTTCACACCCATATGGAGGAATAAACAATTCTAATTTAATGTTGAGTTTAGAAGGGGCTCCTAAACTCACTCATTAGACTCCTATAAAAGGGCAATGTGAGGAGGCACCACACATCTTGTTTTGTCATTATGGAGTTGGCATGAGTGAGTGAGCACTCTTTCCAAGGAGATTGGGGTGGCAATTTCAGCAAAGGAAATTCTTCACTTGGACAAATTCGGTCTAGGGTTTCTGGTCTTTCTCTCTTCTATTTCTCAGCCAAGGAAGGACAACCACACGTGTGAGGAAGGACAACCACATGTGTGACGAAGGACATGCCACACGTGTGAGGGAGACGACCGCACGTGTGAGAGCAGCAGAAACAACCACACATGTGAATTTGTACGATGCATTTATTGCAAGTCGTACGACATGTGTCGGTCGTACAATAGCCGTAGTCAGGTTGTACAGTCGTGACATCAGCAAGGTACGACTGTGACGTCAGCAGGGCCGTACAATAGATTTGTAAGTTGGAAGGGTTTTCCAGAATTTTGCTGAAGTTGTAATTTATTGAGAGGATTGGTTTTTGTCCTCTGAATTTCTCAATTTGAAAATTTCACTGAACATAAATTTGTCTCTTGTGTATGGATGATTTCTCTCTGATCTTTGTGCTTTCGTTATAATTTTTTGTCACAATTTCAGTGTAAAATTATTCAGTGATAACAACCCTAGTTTACTATTTGAGGTCACTTGGAAGTAATTTTTAGATCTGAAATTGAATGCATTGAATGCTTAAAATTTGACAGCTAGATAGTGTAGCAAAAGTTGAAGTGGTCTGACATCTTGGACTTCCAAGATGGTAGAGGTAATAGATCTTGTTTGCTTGTGTGATATGATGATTGACTTTGATCCAAAGTTGATGTGAGCGAACCTAGAATTGGCCGAGTGGGATTTTAAGAACATGCATCCAATGACAAAGCGGTCAACCAATTGGCCTAGTGGGATCTTAAGAACACACATCCAATGAAAAAGCGGTTGAACAATAAGGCCATCTTGGGATTTAGTGCCCTTGGGGGCTGATCCAAGTAACTTGAATGTACTGCATGTAAATGTCCTCTTGAATAATCTTATTCAACTTCTGCTTGGTCGACAAGAGTTGATCGGGGCATAAAGGGAATATCTAAACAGGGGGAGGCGGTCCATTGAGATACCAACACACTGTAGTAGACTCGTGGCCTTTGCAAACCAACAATGGACCTGCTCGAGAGGATTGGTCGATGTAATGGCCTCTGAGGAGCAATATGCAAGATAAGGGTATCGATCCCCATCAACGAAGTTAGCAAAGCTTCAAACACATCGTGGAAGAGAAACCAACCTGAAAATGGATTCAATTTGGAAACAATGGGTTGAAAACTCTGCTTGAATGATGTGTTGGAGGACTATCCTCTTGCTTACGATAATGCGTTGAAGCATGAGGCCCTGAACTCTCTTCGTCGTGCCCCAGTTTGACTCTAACAAACTAGGTCCCACTTTGCTTGAACGATGTGTTGGGGGACTATCCTCTTGCGCATGATAATGCGATGAAGCATGAGGCCTTGAACTCTCTTCATTGTTTCCCAATTTGACTCAACAGACTAGGCCCTCAACAAGGGTTGTGGCTCCCTCAACAAAGTAGGTGAGAGAGGACACCCCTTCTTCACCTGAATGGTAGTCCTAATAAAATTTGATAGTGCAAGTGTTGTGTGGAGGTGGACCAACATAGACTCACAGAGATGCATAATAGTATTGAGGAGAGTCTTCGAAATACCAATGTCTCTTGAGTCTTTGGAATAGGGCCTCTCTTGGAATTGAGTCAAACACCTTTTGAAAGTCGACAAAACAACATAAAACTTTCGAAGAGTAGTGTCTTGCCTCCTTTATGATGGCTCTAAGGGTGAGAATATGTTCAATGGTCTAGCATTGCGGTTGGAGCCTGCTTGGCCCTTGGCTCGGAGAAGTCCCTCATCAAGCGTCTCTGATAATCTCCGATGGAGTGCAGTAGCATGTAGCTTCGAGAAAGTTTGATCCACCATGATAGTCCTATAGTTATTCAGATTAGCACTGGACCTTGATTTGTGGATTGAGTGGATAGTATGGTGGGACCACGTGGGTGGGAATCTTGCAAACCAATTGGTTAAATAGATCAATGATATATTGGATCGAGTGGATAGTATGGTGGGACCACGTGGGTGGGAATTTTGCAAACCACATGGTTAAATAGATCAATGATATATTGGACCAGTGGATGAATTCCATGCTTAAGAAACTCTACATGAAAGCCCTCATTTGTTGCTTTGCTAGTGTTCATGTCCCAAATTGCTTGTCAAATATTTGAGTCCCAAAACATGTGACAAGAAAATGTGGGGGCGGTGATTAGGACTGGGAGTTGTCTGGGAATGTCATATAGGGTGGTCATATCGGTGAACATGGACTGGGGTTGAAGGTCAAGGTGTAGAACAGAATGACATGGGAAAGGGGTGTGCTAAAAGATTTTGGGAGAATAACGAAAGGTTGTATGCAATTTTCGTCTCCTTTGAAAGAGAAAGAATAGTTTCTTGCATCGAAGGAGATAACGATAGGATTTTTGGAGTTT
This sequence comes from Picea sitchensis, assembly GCA_010110895.2. NCBI lineage: Eukaryota > Viridiplantae > Streptophyta > Pinopsida > Pinales > Pinaceae > Picea > Picea sitchensis. Next base: position 103,576 of record SNQJ01S0031366.1, read on the forward strand.
GGGGTAAAAGAGGCAGAATTGTGTAGGAGGACAGGGCAGAATTGTTTATGGTATGATTTGCATTCTTCATCATACCATCAGTTCATTGGGATAGATTTGGATTACGAGGAGCGAGAGGGGAGTCTGGTAATGTGGGGGTAGTGGTTAACTGCTGCTTACCAAATCACTGAAGAGAGGAGGGCATATTTGGAGGAGGATGACTCAAGTGATGAGAAATGCGAGAGTGGGGGGAGCATTTGGTGGAGATGGGTAGAATAGGTATTGAGGACCCCATTATCGAACAAAAAGGTGGTTTGAGGGGGGCTCATGGGGTGAGGGTTGTTGAGGGGGGGAGGGTCGACTCAGATTGAAAAGGATAGTAGAGTGTGGTCTGCTAAGAGAATTTGGAGTACTGAGCTTTGGGATATACATAAACATGTCTTGGTTGGCTAGTACATAGTCGATGATGCTCGCCTGCTTGCTGTGGGGGAAACATGTAAAGCTGTTGGACTTGAGGAAACAAGGTAGGTCATTAAGGATTAGCATCTCATGAGACTTATCCAAGTGTAGAAGGTGCCTATGGGTCCCAAACCATTGTTTAACATCTTGTGAAGGTCAATTGAGGTCGGGTGTATCTCATGAAGGCGGAGAGCATCCTTTGATTTGTCGTGGAGCAGTATTTGCTAGTTTCTTGTACGAGCAAAGAATGATCTGATGAAGGGGGAAATGGCAGACTACAATGAAGATGTCTAGTGGAAGGGGGGACATGTCAGTGATCTAGACCGACATGATTTGAGCAACCTCGTTAGAGTTGACCATGGTGACTCTGCCCTGGACAGAATCCTGGATATCACAAGCAACACCACTTGAGCCCTTATCCCCACTAGTACTCCATGTCTCTTGCCTGTAAATTAAAAACCAATGATAGCCTAGATAGTCTGGTATAATATAGATAGGACTCCTGTGGGTCTTGGTCACAAGAGAGTATTTGAGGGTCTGAATGCGTCACAAAGTGACCTTGGAAAGGACTAGATGGCAAAATTACAGTTCCAGCTTTTGACCAAATTTACAAGACCCAACTCGCGGCTCGATGGGAGGAACATTTGGTAGATCGGGGAGGGCCCACCCTAGGGGAGGGGAGTCCTGAATAACTGCTCTAGGATCTTGAATGACTGCCCATTTCCTTGCTTTCTGTGGCTTTTCTACCTCATCCTAGGATTTTTTTAAGTTCCGCAACTTGGGAGCGTGTAAGGTTTCATGTCCAAGAATATCCTTATGGGGAAGTGAGAAGAGTCTCCACTTGACTTGGAGACCTTGTAGTCGGAGATCTACAGAACACAAAAGTATACATGGTGGTGATTGGATGATGATAAACAACAAGATTGGATGGTGATAAACCACCCAGATTTATCAAATACATGGTGGCTTGGGTAAAAAATGCAGGGAAGACAACCATCATTTATCGCTGTTAATATTCGGAAATCACTGAATTTAATATGGCACATTGATATTCGTTGATTTTCAATTTTTTTCCATTAAATCTGGCTAATCATGTGACTTAGCCCCAAAAGAAGATGCAAATGTAGTGTTCTACTAATCAATACATAAAACAGATTTGCGTTGGAGACATCCAATGGAATTACAAATGCGCTCCTGAAATCCACACCCAACATGAACTGGAGGCTGATGCTGTACAAACTCTGCTGGATCTCAATGGTATAATGCACATGTCCGTTGCTTTCAGACTTGAACACTTGGGCTGAGGTGAGAAGAGAAGTCTGGGAAAGAGAAGAATAGTGTGGAAGCTATGAAAGTGAAGGACCCTCATTCAATCTTCAAACCTGCATTAAATAAACATTCCCCCAAGAGGGATGCATCTTATTTCTATCCAATAAATTTGCATGAAGGATGGATAAGCCAACTCAGATTGCCCCCCAGATAGAGCTCTCCTTTGCATTGAATAGAACCTCAACTAAACTGAATTGAAAGATGCATGGATATCACTGCACTGAATTGAACGAGATAATTAAGAGTGAAGTGAAACTCCCAAAAGTACCAGCTGAGCATAGATAAGATTCTCCCAATTAGTGTACCTTATCCTGCCTAGTATAGCCTAGATGCTGCACAGATAAAGATGGAATTAGATCTCTTTCAAGTGAAGCGCACAAGTTAGGTTTGAAATAAATTGGATAATTATTCGGGAAAATTAAATTAAATAATATTCTTTTCCCAAAATATCTCCAAAGAACTACTCGCACAGTTAAGGCATAATCTTTTCCAAAGATATCTCAGGTAAGAGATGTTATTAACTTGATTAAGTATTCCCATCTTTATCCACCCCAAGGTACATGCCAATATCTTCATGCTCATCAAATTATAATATTATATGGAAATAATGTTTTCTACACACCCTGACACATGGCACTATCTCTCCGACCTCTCATCACCCTGTAAGTGCCACGTTACTGTCTGAAAATAGGTGTGCTAAAAATAGCAGTGATCCCTCCAACAAAATAGGAACCCCAATGCCCCATATCGACACCTGTGGCAGTACTTACCATAAATAGCATAACTAAAAATAGACGCTGCTAAAATTAGCACCATCTCACATGTTGCTGAAAATGGCCTCTTCTGAGTTCTGACTTGTGTGCTTCCAAGGATCAAGAATATGCTCTGTTTTGCTGTGCAAGGCCTGTATCCCCAAGTGCTAAAAATAGTAGTATCTCAAAATCACATGCGTGTTGCAGACAAACTGACAACAAACTCCCCATGCACCTGTGAAGTCCTGAATGTACCATGAACCAGCTCTGAATCTCAAAGTGCAACCCTGAGAACGGTCCCTAGTTGTGAGCTGATCTCTAAAATGAATGATCTGGAACTGCTATATCAAATCTGGAAGTTAGCATGAGAATTGCATAGGTGCAATTCTGGGTGCTAACACCCATACTGAAATGCTATAGAAGAATTCAAGAATACCCATGGCAACTCCCACTTGGAATAGATAACATAGACATTTACCAGCTTCTAGTATATACACATGTGACATAAGTCAAGGTCTCTGAATATTTTACTCATTGATTTTTGTAAGCATACATAAGCTATGCTTTCTAAAAGCCATTCTCCTGGCTGGTTGTTTTTGCAGGATCTGTTTCTTCTCCACATATGAGTCTTCCATTTGAATCACCATCAGAAAAATCTGGAACTCCTGCATTCACACCACCATTTAAAGGTATTTCATTGCTCTTGTCATTCAGCGATGAAGGCTAGATATTCTCTTTTCACTTAAATGATTTTTACTTTATTGTTATTGCTTTTCCATTATCATTAACGTTTAGGATTTGCTAAGGACGTTTTACTTTATGATTTGCTAGGTACATTTATTACTTTAAAGTTTACAGTATATATAGAAATCCCGAAACAATATTTCATGGCACCAAATGCCAGGCATCAATAAGCAGTAGAAAAACTTGAGAAACCCTAATGTCTGCATCATAGAGTCAAGTCTTTGCACACAAGTCCAGAGAGATTCCAGATATCTTTTGGGATAGATAAACATTCTACACTTGTAAAGACTGCACATAATCTTGGCAGGATTGTCCAAAAGTCCTCAGCATGTTAGCACAAAACCCAGATGTCTCTGTTCATGAAATAATGGAAAATTTATAGAACTGAATTTTGCCCAGCACAAAGTTTCTAATTAGAAACCATATGTATGTAATGTTAGATAAATAACTAATGTAATGATTATTTTGTAATATTTTAGTCATAAATCTGAGGGAGTCATTAATGTAGGTCCTAGGTGATTAGATATGAGTGTGAAATGTTAGAATTAGGAAAAAGTGGTCGATGATGTAATGAAGTTGTTTATGATGTAATAAAGATTCAATTAAGTAAGCCGTTCCTTATGGGAAAATTGGAACGAGGATTTATCATTTGTGTGCAAATGTACTCGACATGTAGGGTCTTTGATAATGAAAATGTGATGTTGAATTTACTTTAAGTTTTTTGTTCACGAGTGCACATCAATTTTTTAACAGAGATATCAGAGCGTTTAAGTCTGTAGCCTGTGACTGAAGATGAAGATTGGCATGATTGCCAAAGAAGAGAGAGAGTCAATTGAATCAATGAGAGAAGCAAACAAAAGAAACAAGTTAATTAAAGTCGGAGAGAATGTCTGTATAGAAATTCATGCATGAGAGAAAGGTCGGCAAATATCACACTAAAAGGCGAGTTCAAATTTTATTTTGTAGTCCTTTCTCTACCAAGATTAAAATTTATGAAGTGGAGGTTCAATATTGTTAGAATTAGGGTAGTGAAGCAGAACAGAAGTGTCCTTTTATTTTTCAGTTAAGAAAACAACTAGATCTGATATCCAGAAAATAAGTCTACACTACTTGAAAGGAGAAAACACACATGTGTGCCCAGATCTAAATAGTTTAGAACAGATCTAGAATAAACATTAGATCTGAATTTCAATGCTGGAATGAAACTTGTACAGATCTAAGAGATCTGATGAAATAGATAAAGAGTAAGACTGTAGCACAGATCTGGACTCAAACTTAAATATAGATATACAGATCGAAACTCAAAAACTTTCTGATCATTAACTGTAAGTCAAAAACTATAGAAACAGGAGATAAACTCAATATATAGTTTAGATCTAAAACTGTCAATGCTGATACACAAATCTATATAGATCAAAACAGTACTGAGATCAAAACAGGGTTCAGATCTGAATGAGATTAGTAGATAGTTTACCTGATCCTTAAACCTTACCTCTGAAGAAGTCACAGTCACCACAAGAGATGCAGAACCATTTGTTATTATGCTCAGACAAGGTTCAGCTCTTAGGTCCACCATGTAGGTGGATCTCTTTCCAAGAGGTAAATGAACTTTCTTGCCACCAAAGGGATAGAGCCACAACCTCTGGAGAAGTCACAGCCAACACAAAGAGATGCAGAACCATTTGTTATTATGCCCAGATAAGGTCTAGCTCTGTGGTCCACCATGTAGTGGATCTCTTTCCCAAGAGGTAAATGAACTCTTGCCACCAAAGGGATAGAGCCACAAAGACTTTCCACAGTCAAACCCTCAAACAAAAAAAGGAGCACACACAAAAACCCTCACACTGCAATTTCTGTGGACAAATCCCTCACTAAGGAAAATCAAAAACCAAGGAGGAGATCATGGTTTGAATAGGACAGCAAACACTTCACAGTAGAAGAGAGGGCGGAAATCAAAGTCACATCACAGCAGTGGTTGGAAAGGGCCACACCACAGTCAATCCACACAGCAGCAGATAGGAGAGGCCGCAACCCCCACACAACAACAAATAGGAAGGGGCCACACTCCACACAGCAGCAGCAAATAGGAGGCTGCACTCACAGTAACCTTTAAGGCAACAAGAGGAGGGGGCTGTAAACTCAGTAACCCCACAGGGAAGGCTGTCAAGAGCAATACCCAGCACCCCCTACAACAGTAAAAGATATAGGAGGGTTGCATCAACCAGCCAGCTCACAACAGAAAAGGAGAGCCGCACCACTGTCACAGCAACAAAATAGGAGGAGGGCCGCACTACAACACCTTATAGCAGAATAAAGGGAGCCACTACTTCAACAGAGAATGAGCCGCAGCAAAGAGAGGATCCGCTCACACTTAGAAGCATAGGAGCATAACATAATAATGCGTCTTGAAAAGAGGAGGGTAGACTTCTTTTTATACTTTATGCTAAGGTTAGAAATCCCAGAGATAGGGCTAGTTGGGGTACAAGATACAATTAAAAAATAATAATTAGAGGGCTCAACATATCAATTAATATAAATACACTTGAATATGCTTTCGTAAATTCAAATCATTTAATTAATAACCCTGAGTAAAGCCAATGACCCTAAACCAAAGTGGCAAAACCCCAAATAACTACAAGCAAGGGTGAAGAGGATTTAGGAAGGCTTACATAAGGTGGCAATACTTGTTCATTCATCTTCATGGTGATCTTATTACTTTATCATCATTGCATATGGGACTTATCCCTCATGTGGTTATGTCCTTTTTTAAAGGAAGGTCATGCACCAACAAAATACTCTTGATTGATGACTGGCAGCCCCGTGAGCTTTCCTTGGTCTTATTCACCAAGGTCAAAAGACCAAGGATCAACCCATGCCATATGATGAGTACCTGGACTATGTCCGTGGGCCCCTAGGTCATCTAGGGTTTTGAATCGCTTTGTCCTAGATCTCACAACCCTACCATTCATCACCCTCTCGGGTCTTTTATTGCTTGGTAATGTACCAAGAACCCTAACCATCTACCTGGGCTCCTTAGGGTTCCGGACATCCACCAAGGTACAAGACTATGATCGTTCCATGCCTCCAAGATGGTACCCTGGACATTTCCAGGGGCCCTAGACATATCTAGGGGCTTTAGCTACTTGGTCTCACACCAAGAACCCCAGTCATATACTGGGGGCCCTTACAAGGGTCTTTTTCCATGGCACTGTTTGTTTGGTCCCAGACCAAGTACCCCAGGAGTGCACTGGGGGGGGGGCCCTAGATCTCGTCTAGGGTTTTAGCCATCCTCCCGGAGAATGGCTCTTGCAGCTGCTATAAATTTAACAAATATCTAGAAGAAACCATCAAAAGTGATAAGGAGAAAAGTTGAGACATTGAAGTGTGATATCAAACAAGAAGAATGTGTCGCAGATGAAGCACTGAAGAAGATGTAGTTGTTGTTCTAAAGTGTTTTCTGACATTGGTATCTCGTTTTAGTTAGTTACATGTGATGATTGATTAGTGAAAATCTAGAGTAGATTTCCTTATGATATAAGGCTTGCAGAGAGTCTCTGATTGATCCATTTGAGAAGAGGCATCTTGCCAATAGTAATAGTTATTGTTCCAACAAACACCTATAACAAGGCTAGATATGAAAGGTTCCCATTTGTAGAAATATCAAAGAAGAAAATTTCTTTGGAAGTGATGTTGTTCAAGTACCCACAGGAATAAGAATACCAATAGGAGACGTTGGCATTAAGAAAGGAAACTAAGAAAAAACCTATGTTATTGGATCCTTCTCCCCTCTTCTTGGGATATGTTTAGATACGTATCAACTCCATCCCTCTATTTGGAAGGAATTCAACAGGGATGTTGTGGCTATGTTTTGACGAAAGAGCTGGGATGCAGAGCCAATATCAACAAAGAAGGGTGATCTATTGAAGACTTGAATCCGCAGAAGCCTGAGCATGCGGAAAGAACCAAGGTAGAAGAATTCCAACAAAAGTAAGGCTCCCAGACCCTCTGTGCATTTTCCTTAAAGGCACAGTGCCTCTTTGGCACTGGTGGATTACGACTGCCAGATTCTAGATTCGTCTGGAATATTTTGTAACTGCCTCAGCGGGTCTATAAATATGTATTGAGTCGACATTATAGAGAATTCTTGGTTCTGTTGTTAGTTCTTGAGTTCTTGATGATAGGTTGTGCGTTCTGTTCAGATCTACATGTGTTCTGACTATGAGAGTGATGAGCTCTAGTTGTGTGTAAGGCAGAAGGCCTTAAAATATTCCATATAATGAGTAATACAAAGGGATTGCGTGTCTGTTATGCCTATCTTTACATTGTTATCTGTTATCTTGATGATGTTTACATTCTTGTGTTATTTGCATATGAGTTATTTCCTTCCTGCTTGAGTGAATGCGATTAAAGGATAACGAATAGAACCCACACTTCCCCCATTTCCTAACACTCTACACATTAACTAAACGAAAACTATCAAACATGCCTTGATTGAGGTCTCCTTCCTTTGGAATGTTGAATATGCCGGCATACTAGACTACTGTTGAACTTTGTTGGACACCTTTTGCAGACCCCGGACCTCAAAATGAGCCAACAATGGATTTGTAGGGAATTTATATTGGATTAGACTTCAATTGCCAATATGTATGGGATGGATTGCCATGTCATACTCTCCTCTGTGTTGGATGAAAGACAAAAAGAATAGAGAGACATATAACTCTCTCACCTATACCATCTCACATGATATCAATTATAATACTCGAGTGTGGTTATGGCAGTTTAACCACCTAGCTACCCTTAAACATTATTTGTTAGATTTTGATGACATGTTATATCAGTAATGTGTTATTTCTAACATGTTCACACGATACATAATAGTACTTAATACTGGCATCAACATTGGAGCTCATTGTTTGCTCCTACAACAATCCAGATGTAAATGCATACATTTATGTTAATGTGATGGACTATTAAACACAAAAATCTAGAGATAGAGAAGGCCTAAAATGAACAACAAATTGATGATGAAGCACAAATATGCTAGTTTGATTCCATTTTCCTAAAACACTCCATATCAGTGTTTTGGATTCCTTTCAATTACATGCAAATCAAGGTTTTATACATTTTTGTGGAAGTGCTTCAAAAAACATTCCCTGAGTGGTTGCATTGCAAAGAGAAGACTTCCTTCCGCTAAGGTGCGAGGTCCCATGGTTGTCTATTTTGCCAAAATTGCTAGGGACTTACACCCAATGTCATCCCTTTGAAACTCATGCCATGCAAGTGGGGCCAACCACAATGAGAACAGAACCTTGGTGGATGGCTTGAGACTCCATTGATCTCATCACTGGACCAATGCTCTGTTGGCAAGATTTTATACTTAGGATAAGTCATTTCTTTATCATCTTTTAGGTCAAAAAAATGATCACCGACCAGTCTATGTAGGAATAATATCATTGATCTTGTTTAGAAAAGGGATGTGCTTGTGATAAGGTGCATAGAGCTTATTAAGATTGAATACCAAACAACTAGATGGGCATTGTATTTTTATTGGTTATAATGATGTGTCCAAATCATATAAACTAGATGATCCCATTCCATAGAAAGTAGTTGTTAACAGGGATGTGATATTTGATAAATTCACTAGCGCAAAAGAAGAAAAAGAAGTCATTGAAGACAACAGTGGAATTCATCTTCCATTCGCATCTTCAAACATTGCAACTGGGAAGCCAATTATCACTTATAGGATGAGGGAAAAAGGATCAGTGGAGAAAGAACCAAAAGAAGAAGAAAAGCAACAAGAAGAGGACAAAGTACAAAGGAGATCCAGCTTGTATAGTAGAAAAGAAGAAACATAAGGAGGCAAACTCAGTGAATTTTTCTTTTATGTGTGAGATTGTTAATTCTCCACTTGAACTGAACATGGTTAAAGAAGCCAAACTAACTAAGGAATGGAGTGATGCAATAGATGCAGAGTTTGCATCGTTGCAAGAGAACAAGAGTTGGAAATTGGTCAACTTGCTTGAAGGAAAGAAATCCATTGGTTGCAAATGGGTCTTCCACACAAGAGACAGGGAAAATGGGTCTTCCAGAAAAAATCTAGGGAAAATGGATCCATTGATAAATACCAAATCCAAAGCTCTTTCATTCCCCTTTGCTAACATCTGAGCTAATCCTTGACCTTTGACCAGTTTGGTGGGTTTAATCTCTAAATCATATTCTTGGATTTTAGAAAACAACTTTCCCCTTACTCCTAAGCAATCTTGCTGGGCCAAAATATCTTTCACTGTCGAATGAGGTACATAGCCCACAATTTTAGAATACCCAACATAAACTCTAAAATGCTTAAGAGTTTTAACTAAGGCATAAGCTTGTTTCTCCATGATAGTATAATTTAATTCCGAACTATGCAATGCCTTACTCATAAATGCAATGGGTTGCTCCTGTCCTTCATCATTTTTCTAGAGCAACACCCCTGCAATAGTGTCTTCTGAAGCAAAGGAAAATATTTGAAAATCTTTTGAATAATCAGGACTAATCAAAACTGGGGACCTTGTGATTTCATCCTTGATAATATTGAAAGCTTTCCTTCCTTCATTAGTCCATTCAAACTTAACATCTTTCTTTAGAAGCTTAAGAATGGGTTTCATTAGCTCGACCAGGTTTGGGATGAATCTTCTGATAAAGTTAATTTGAACAAGGAAAGATTGGAGGGCCTTTTTGGTTTGAGGTAAAGGGATTCCTTCAATTACTTTTAGTTTCTCTGGATCAATCCTTACCCCATCATTTGATATGACGTGGCCTAACAATTTTCCTTCATGAACCCCCAAAATTGAGTTTGCTGGATTAAGGGAGATGCCATACTTGTGACATCTTTCAAAAACCGACCTTAGATGACTTATGTGGTCTGATCTATCCTTAGAAAACACTGTCAAGTCATCCTGATAAATTTCAATGATTTTTCCCATCAATTCCTTAAAGGCAAAGTCCATTGCTCTCTGAAAAGTGGCACCCACATTTAACAAGCCAAAAGACATTCTCAAGTATTCAAAGGCGCCCCATGGTGTTGTGAAAGTTGTTTTATTTTGGTCTTCTTTTCTAACCAACACCTGATTATAACCAAAAAACCCATCTAACATGGACATGATTTTTGATCCTGTAACCCTTTGAAGCAAAATTTCCATGTTAGGGAGAGGGTAGTTGTCTTTAATGCATGCTAAGTTCAAATTTCTGAAATCAATGCACAACCTTATCCCTCCATTTTTTTTTTCTGACCACCACTAAGTTAGAACACCAAGATGAATGCCTTGTTGGAGCAATGATACCAGCTGCCAACATCTTTTGAAGTTCCTTTTGCACCAAGGGGGCCAACTTAGGATTTATCTGCCTTAACTTTTGACGAAAAGGCTTGGTATCTTCCTTGAGGGGGATTGTGTGCTGAATTACATCTTCCCTATATGCTTTAAGCTCATCATATGTAAAAGCAAACACATCCCTATATTCTTGGACAAGATTTATTAATTATTTTCTTTCTTTTTTTGAGGTTCCTTTTCCAATTTTTATCATTCCAGGCTCCTCACTTGTTCCAGTATTTATTTCAATGAAATTACCATGCTTTATTACTTCCTTTTTCTTTTTATGCATGTCATGCCTATCAAAGATCTGCTCTAGTGCAACCAGTTCCCTAGGAATTGGATTCTTTATGGGATCATCCTCATCAATATATTCTTTCCCCTCTTCCTTATAACTGACATTAAAACTTGAGAATTCCTGAACATTGTGAATGAAATTCAAAATCTTCCTGTCATCTCCGAAAGCCTGCCAATGATCTAAGTTATCTGGAACTGACGGTCTGAAATTAATTTCTATTTTCCCTTGTCCATTAAATAACTCATCTGGAGGCTGCAAGGTAGA
>SNQJ01S0031366.1:114824-125444 GCA_010110895.2 Picea sitchensis
TTCTACTCTGAGGGCAGATGATCTTTCAGATCTCACAGATGTGAGTGAAAGAATGGCCCAGATGATTCAGTTTATATCATAACAATATTTTCTGTGCAGGTTGATAACAGATGATTGTTATGGAGACTGCATGTCTCCAGACAGTAGAGATATGCTACTGTGGTGGATACATTCGACTGTTTGTGACTATGTGTCACGGTTTGAGTAGTTGTGTACTACCATGGATAAACACAGTTGTGTTCTATCAATTGATATTGTACCTATTGTCATGGAGATTATCTAGTTGGATAATAATGACAGTGCTCGTAATGCTACCAGTTGAATGGTTCGTTTGTGCTCAAGACCATACCTCCCTAGCTAGGAGGGAGTGTTGATATTATGGTAGCTTCGGGAGGTATGAACCTCCATTGTGACCTTTGACAAGATTAGAATGCTCCGGAAGAAAGAAAAGAAATGAACGTAACCCTAGAAGAGATGTCAGCTGAAGAGAGATAATTAATATGGATTAATTAGTACCCAGAATGAGAAGTCGGCCCAGGCAAGTCTGCAAGGATTGCTATAAATATAGGGCGCCAGTCTCTCATTTGACACACTTCTCAGAATCGCAGAAAGTCACTTGTGCGCACTGCAGTCTAGCAGTCTTGTGTGCAAGTCCTGGAGAAGGTGCTGCGCCAATTTTGGGTTGGACTTTCTGATCAACTTTGGTTACTTCTTGCTTGGTGCATTAGCCTTGCTTGGCTATTGGATTGCTACCAGGATTCTTTTCTTTGTCAAGGTCAAGGTGCTCGGAGGGTGTCTTCGGCCTATGGTTGGGTGACAATGGTGATATTGTCGATGGTAAAACGAGCATATCCATTCATATTCTAACACCTGTAACCCTTTGAAGCAAAGTTTCCATGTTAGGGAGAGAGTAGTTGTCTTTAATGCATGCCAAGTTCAAATTTTTGAAGTCTATGCACAACCTTATCCCTCCATTCTTTTTTCATACTACCACTAAGTTAGAACACCAAGATGAATTCCTTGTTGGAGCAATAATACCAGTTGCCAACATCTTTTGAAGTTCCTTTTGCACCAAGGGAGCTTACTTAGGATTTATTTGCCTTAACTTTTGACGAAAAGGCTTGGTATCTTCCTTGAGGGGGATTGTGCGTTGAATTACATCTTCCCTATATGATTTAAACTCATCATATGTAAAAGCAAACACATCCCTATATTGTTGGACACGATTTATTAATTCTTTTCTTTTTCTGAGGTTCCTTTTCCAATTTTTATCATTCTAGGCTCCTCACTTGTTCCAATATTTATTTCAATGAAATCACCATGCTTTATTACTTCCTTTTTCTTTTTATGCATGTCATGCCTATCAAAGATCTGCTCTAGTGCAACCAGTCCCCTAGGAACTAGATTCTTTATGGGATCATCCTCATCAATATATTCTTTCCCCTCTTCCTTATAACTGACATTAAAACCTGAGAATTCCTAAACATTGTGAATGAAATTCAAAATCTGCCTGTCATCTCTGAAAACCTGCCAATGATCTAAGTTATCTGGAACTGACGGTCTGAAATTAATTTCCATTTTCCTTTGTCCATTTAACAACTCATCTGAGGGCTGCAAGGTAGAAGCTGATACTGCTAACTTATCTGCCAAACTGTTGTGTTCTCTGGGTAATGATATGATATCTATACCAGTAAATACTCCATAGTATCCCATATAACATTCATGTATCTTCTCAACCTTTCACTCTTACATGCATACTTATTTTTTACTTGGAGAATTACTAAGTCAGAATCACCTTTAATATTTAAAATTTTGATTCCCATGTCCTTAGCAATCTCTAATCCTAGCAAGAGTGCCTCATATTCTGCCACATTATTAGTTGCATCAAACTCTAATCTGAAGGCAAAATAATAAGATTGTTTAGTTGGAGAAGTGAGAACAATTCCTGCCCCTTTTCCAGATCTAGAATGTGCCCCATCAAAGTTCATTTTCCATACTTCATCAATATTTTCTTCTTTGAATTTTTCTTTGATAGGTGCTAGAAAATTAGAACATATTGAATAAAATCCCATGTCACTTACATGATAAATAAATTCATTCATGGGCTCCTTAGGAAGACTATATGAAACTTCCTTTCCTTTTCTATAAGAATTCTGATAATTTCGGATGGTGAACCAGGTAATGGGATGGTTGCATATGAAAGGTCCATCTGAATGCAACCTCCCATTGTAGCGTCCCACTTCCCGGATAAAAGCATGCCCCATGCATCAGGCACATCAATTATTAGAACATCCATCTTGAAAGTGATATCTGGGTAAAAATCCATCTTAACCTGTAGATCTATGATCACCCCATGAGTTTCAATTTCCCTAGAATCGATAGCACACACATTATGATAAGGTCTTGTGATTTTAAGGCCCAATCTTTCCATGATTCTCTTGGTCATGATGTTTGATGAAGCTCCAGAATCATGCATACAATTATGTAGCACAAGACCTTTTATAGCTAGAGATACAAAGAAAGGAGGGTTCTCTTCCTTTGTCCAATCCATATTATGTAACACAATGGGCAGATCTTCAGGATGCTCTTTAGACTTTCCTTGATACTTCACAATACTTCTTTCATTAGGACCCTCAATAGTTTTTAACAATTTTTCTTTATGTGAAGGGATCTTAACAAGTTCAGATACTGGAACCAACACTTTAGCATTTGCAATCCAACTACCCAAATCAGCACTCAAATTTTCTGTTGGAGGGGTAAGTACTTTGGAGATGTTTTGATAAGACTTGTTATCATTCCTTTTCTTTTGATAAGTTACTCCTTTAAATCTAGCCATTTCTAGGATTTGTTTAGGAGTATGCTTCTCACCATAAAGTCTAGTCACATTATCAACTTTAAGATCTTTTGTCTGTTTGCTTCCTTTGATTATCGATGATAGTGTGAGTTTTGCTTACATTGTTGATAAAGTCAGATCTTCTTGAATATCCAACAAAGTTGCTAGTTTTAGGAAATCCTAGCTCATTAACTTGGCAAAATACCGAGCAAGTGGATTCTTCATGGAATTCTTCACAAGCTCTGCAAAAAGGAGGGGCTTCTTCATTCACCATATTTGTAGACTCTAAAGGAGTGGGAGGCCTTTGTTCTTGAGGAGGACCTCTTTTCTGCCACTTCTCATTGTTTTTCCTTGGTTGGAATCTATTGGCACTATTTCTTTCCATGGCAATCAATTTGTTTTGCATGGCATTGAGTTGGGCAACATGGTTAAATTCCATGGCTTATATTATGACATTGAGTTAACTTATATTAGCATGGTAATATCTAGTTTTTACATTGAGTTGGGCAACATGGTTAGATTCCATATGACTCAATATTGATGACCTAGTGAAGAGGAGATGGATGAGTCCTTGAATGCTTTGAATCCTTCATGTTATGATACAGATAGTGACATAGTTGATGATATTGATGAGTTCATACATGTTGGAAGGCGTAATTGGGATGTGATCGGTTCTAATAAGGATCCCATTTACGACACTGAAGTTCATTTCTAGAGGTTGCCTTTGCAACTATCATATGAGGTTACTAATTTTGATAGCTGGCAACTAGGAAATGATATAATTACAGATAATTTTCAAACACCCAGGGATGACCTAGTCCTCTATTCTCCTAATGATTTTTGGTCATACCTTGAGGATTTTGATGAGTAAGCATTTGGATTTATTCTATGAAGAAAATTATCAACCTACGTTTTGCTCAGATCCCGAGGAGAGTGAGGAAGTTGCTTGCCTGAAGCAGGATACTCGTGATAAGATTTCCCACTTCCCTTTTGATTACTTTACCTCGATATGTCACTGAGGGTATGGTTTGGAAACATGTCCCTTATCCCAAGTCTTCTGTAGGACAAGGTTTTTTAGGGGAAGGTTGGATACCTTAAGAAGAAGCTTATTATCACATTCTTCCATCTTCCCCTTGAGGAATTGTCAGTCATCCTTTCGGTTCTTGATGATCCCTTCCCAGGCCTCATATTGTGAAGACGTCCGAGGTAGCTAGCATTCAGACTCTTTCAGTCAGTCTTTTGAACCTTTGACTTTTCACGATCCCTTTCGGAGATGGATTGAGCACTTTCCTGACAGTATGACTTGGTACCACTTTTTCCCTCCCACCCGCCTCCATGAGCTAGACCTTACGATTTCCAGTGATACAATACTTCTAACTCATGTTATTTTTGTGCTTAACTTATCACTGCTTTGGTTTATGATGAAGCACAGAGACAACTATTGTGAGACATTGCTAGGGTGGTTTCACTGGCTATTTGACTACACCTAACATTCAACCAACAAGTAAGTACATGTAAGTAGGTAGGCATTTGCATTCATTGTATATATCATCTGCATTTCATGCTAGAATAGTTGTATTTCCATTTGTATATATGCTTGCTTTCATTTTCTGTACTATATATGTATATGAGCTAGGGGTGATATCACCACCCCAAATGATTGCTACTAGTCTTGTGTCGAGATCAAGCAGGTCACAGGTTATGCCAGAGATGTTGAGGTTCTCATGCGCTCTACGGTGAGCACATGTCCTCGAGTTGGAGCCAGATGTTATCCCCTAGCCCAGGGATAACTAAGGAGATTATGTCTCGAGGCCCACAGGTTCTAGACATGGAGTACCGAGAGCCAGATCGACTTGAGCTTGGTCCTGGAGGGCCCATCCTTTTCTTCTTCAGCGCTTCCACCTTGTCAGAAACAACAACATCCATCACATTGGCTTGGTCCTTCAGTAGAAATGGGTCTTGCTCCATGAGGTAATGAGTCCGGGTATCATGGTATGTCACTTTGATTCTCAAAACATTTGAATATGTGCATTTAATTCTTTTTACTTCTAACGTGTGCTTGGACCTTATGCCTTTCCACTTGACCACACCTGGGGGGAATGACAGGATGCCCTAGTAAGATGATTCCCATAGGGTTTGAGTTGCCATTGGGGGGTTCAGGAAAGGTCATTGTTCGTTCCCACCATAACTACCACTTTTCATCTTTTTCCTGCTCATCCATCCCATACACTGGTCCGGGCATTAGGTTTGCCAAGCTATCAAAGGGTTGTACCTTACCTTGTGGGAAGAAGGGGCTAAAGGCCCAAAGGGTAAAAGTAGCTAGCAAAAGATAAAAGCCAAAAGAATGAAACCTTCAGATGCTTCGCCCAGGGATCCCTGAGAAAGCAATAAAAGGCTTCTCAGCAAGAAACAAAGGGACCTGTAAAAATAATAAATCAAGACCTAGTTGGAGGATAGGGGATCTCATCACGAGCCAGTCTATTAGGCCCATGGGCATGTAGCGGTATGGCACTACCATTTAGCTGGTCACCACGCCAAGGTAGTGACTCTTGGTGGCATAGCCAAGAGAAAGGGGGTCTCACCATGAGCCAGCCTTCTCATTTCCGTGAAATGCTTGTGGGTAACGTTGTCACCACTGGTCACCACGCCAGGGCAATGTCCCCTAACTAGTCTCTTGAAAGAAAAAGCAAATAAGAATAAAAAAAAAAGAAAAAAAAAGGCATGAATGGGCTTGGAAACATTTGCATCCATGACAAGGTGCAACTCACCCTCTTTAGAAGCACCCACAGGTAAGCCATACATTTCCCTGTTATCACTGCACCCATTGCCCAGACATCCCTTACTTCAGAAGATAGTGAAAACTTAGAGCCTCTCTGTGGTCAAAGACAGACCCAGTAGGCAAGCTTGATAGGACCTGGATTTTTCACATTATTATGACATTTAATGTAAAAACTAGATATTACATGTAACTAGCCATGTCGGCCATTTTGACCTAATTCTGGTCATTGATATTGTATAAATAAGGGTTTTAGCCCTTGTATTATTGATCATCTTTCATTCACACCGAGTGAGGTCTGAAATTTGCGCCCTATCTAGGGTTACTTGGCTGAAATTTTAGGCGCACTTGTTGAAGGAGGCTAAATTTGGAGTATTTTTGGCAATTTTCTTGGTGGAAGTGTTCAACTAGGGTTTTGCTTGATGATTCTTGATGTATGTAAGTAAAATTTCTGCAATTCTTCTTAATTGAATGGTTATGGTTATGTTTATCTTGCATTTACATTAAGATTATGAAATTGCTTGTTTAAAACCCTAGGAAGTCTAGCACATGTTATTGTCCTAGCTTTAAAAGCCTTCACCTATTAGATTTTGCCAAGAAGTCGATTTTCTTGAAGCCTTTGTTAGGGCCTTGCCTTTGCAACACCCTAGTATTTATTGCTTCATCTTAGCCGTCATTTGCTTCATCATTGAGTTAAAGAGGGAGGAAAATTTGCTAAGGTCTAGGGTTACCTACACCTTAGTAGCAATCTTCCCCTAGGGTTTGGTAGTTGAAGCCTTGGCTTACCAACACTTCAACTACTAATCTCTCTTGTCTTTGGCTCTCCTATTATCATTTTCCTTCAACATTTGCTGCCACCTAATTGACTCCATTTACCCTAAAGGCACTAATCTAAAACTTCTTATTGAGTGATTGACCAAAGCAACCATCAAAACCTACACTTTAAGCTTTCCACCAACTACTTCTAACATTAGAATAGCCTAACCTACTAACATTATTGCTGCCGTTACTAAAGTAAGCTACAACCATACTTTGCAGCATTAAAAGCTTCTAAAAGCAATTGAAAAGGTTGATTAATGCATTGCCTTGTTTGCTTCTGATAAATGCTAGTATTATGGTGTTGATGATTGATTATTCTTAGTCATTTTGAAGCAGTTTCAAGGCACTTATTGTGAAGTATTGTCTCATAAATATTGCTGTTATAATTTTCTGTTTACTTCATCATTATCAACCAATTGCTTTTATTGAGAA
Organism: Picea sitchensis; assembly: GCA_010110895.2. Classification (NCBI taxonomy): domain Eukaryota; kingdom Viridiplantae; phylum Streptophyta; class Pinopsida; order Pinales; family Pinaceae; genus Picea; species Picea sitchensis. The sequence continues at coordinate 121,685 of SNQJ01S0031366.1, forward strand.
AGTCTGTGGTTTTATGAAGTGCTAACAAGCAAGTTGTATTTGCAAAAAATATAGTTTCTTGTTGCTTTGTTCCGAGCAGGTACACCTTGATATTTCATCACTTCATTGGTTATAACCCCGGGACTTTCTGATCAATGGTGACTTGTGGAGGGGACCTTTTAATAGTCATCTTGACCTTGCTTTCTCAAACCCCCAGGTCATCGGGGATGTCTCCCCTGGGCCTTCAACCCTAAAGAGAAAGAGGAATCCTATTGAGGTGACAGTGATAGGATAACCTCAAGTTACACCAATTTGCTCTCCATTACCCTTTCCTTTGATCAAAGTACAAATTGTGCAATAATAGGGGTTTTCTTGATGGATCAAAGAGAGACTATGTCTTCTCGAGATCTTGAAGAATGAGGCAAGTGAAACCGAAGCCCAACCTTCTCTTCAAGTGTGAGAACCTGCAAACTTAGAGACTTCTTGCCACAAAATTGTTAAAAATATGATGCCACCTACAAAGATACTTTAAAAGAGCATGAACATTAACCGAAATGAGCATGCAAACTAAAGCTATCAAATGTAAATAAGCATTAAGATTATAAAACAACCTAGCTCTTCTAATCTTGTCCAACTAGGAGACAACTCCTCTTGAAGGGCACAAAAATAACAATTATAATCTAAAACACAAAAGCGAATTATACCTCACAATTTCGCACTTTGACATAGAAATTCCACACTTGAAACTTGACACACCAATGTAGCCTCCAAAGCCTTTTATTCCAATCTTGAAAGATGATACAATAGAAAAATTACAACAACAAATTCTTCCCAAGCTCCAACTAGTTTAGCAATGGGAGAAGAGCTTCATTTTATGTGAGAGGGGCGCACTTCCCAAGGAGGGAGGGCGCACCACTTGTTAGCAATTGGCTTGACAAGTGTGAGAGAGATGGCTGCCACCTATCTCCACACCCCCTTTGGTCACCACTTGTGGATGAATAAGAGAGGAGAGGGCGCCACCCCTCAAGAGGTGGGCTGTCCTCTCTTGTAATGCGCCACCTCTCCTTAATAGGGGCGCACCTCTCGTTGGTGGAAGCTCCAAACTCAAGCTAACACTCAACCACTCACACTTAGACTCTCACTTGGTTGTCAACAACGCTCAGTTAACTCAAATGGAGGGTGAGTTGACTCAAAACATGTCCCAGACATGTTTCCCCCAAAAAAGCTTTGCTGATTTTGCTGATTTTTTATGTCTTTTATTGACTTTTGTGAGCAAAATTAATTTTAAGTGATTAAATTCACTGATTTCACTCACAAAAGTAGGTACTTAGGTAAAGTGTGTATTCTAAGTCCAAAAACGAATACCCCCAAGGCATATATTGCCTATTAGTACCACTTTTTTAACAAATGACTAAATTACAATTAAAATATCCCGTTTTACGGGAAATTTTTTATTGACTCAAAACTTAAAAAACCTAGGGGGGAGTTAACGCAATTTCCATATGACTCAATATTGATGACCTAGCATGGTAATATAAGGAGTTAACGCAATTTCCATATGACTCAATATTGATGACCTAGCATGGTAATATAAACATTTAGACTCTAGACTTAGATTTTCCAAGCTAATGCCCAACCATCAGTACACACTCCAGCTTTGGAGGTAGTGAGTAAAAAAACTTAGAAATTATAACTCGCCTAAAATGAATTTCAAGCCAGAAATAATTAACAAGTGAAAAAAACACTCTAGAGTATGTACTCATGATCAAGTCTTAGGAGGCTAAGCCTTTTACAAAATCATCATGCCAATCTCATCTTATTAGAATGCCCCATAGGGGATGGAAATGCGAAAAAAGGTGGTTAATTTGACCGGTTGGACTTTTGAGCTCTGATTTTGAACATATCATTGTTCAATCTTTGGTGGCTCAACTGCAAGTCCATACTAGTGCAACTTGGTGGATAGTAGTAACCTTACATGATGACCTTAGAAAATAAAAAATCCGTATTTAAGAAAACAACACTCAACTTTAGAAAGGTAGCTTCACTTAAATTTGTAATATGCCTGGCATATTCCTTTCTTAACTATGCTTGGAAACATCACCCATTTTTTTCTTACAAATTCCAGTGGCATCTTTCTATTTGCAATTGAACAGGGGGGGTTCAAGGACATCAATGACACTTTGAACTGGAGTAGCCACTAACTAGCCACGAGTCATGATGTTTTCAGACTTATGCTAGGGCATTTTTCCTTTGTCACTTTGGTGATTATCTCTGCTAAACATTAAGGCAGACTTCTCCCTATAGGGCATCCTCCCATGAATCTGTGTTTTTCTTAGCTTCAATCTTTTTTTCTTTGCAAATTGACCCCCCTTCTTTCTAACCTGGAATGACTCCTATAATGGCAGTTTGAGTCATTCTAATATAATGGGCACATTTTAATTTGTGACTGCCCCTTTAAACTCATGCTTCCAGGACCATTTCTGCTCTAATACTGTTGGTTTTTCAGAGCCTATATGCATAAGAAGACGAACCAAATTTCACATTAAATTCTGATGATTTTGTATTCATAGAAACACAGATTTATAGTACGAATTTATTTCAAAATTGGAGGATGAAAAGAAACCTCTAGCCAAAAACAGCTCACCCTAGAATAGGCTAATCTTATCCCTAAACTCTCTATTCTATATCATATCTAATGCATACGTCTAATTTTGTTTATAGTTTTAGCAGATTAGACATACTGCTAGAAATGGGCATTACAACTTTTAACACTTGCTAGTTTTATATATGACTAAGTTTTGACAGCTCCCCTTCTTTTTGAGAGCTGGTTTCCTTGAATGTGACCTACCTTTTCAACAACTACAGTTGATCCCCATGCCACTTTTCCTAAGAGCTTGTTGGATCATTCAATGAGATAATCCTCCAACTAATCCATTTCTTGATTTCTTGGCTTTGCTATCTATGGTTTTTGCAACTTCATGGATCCTCTGTTTGACTGATTACACATCCTCGTAACCGGTCAATATACTATCAAATTGGATAGCACATTTTCCAAACATTAGGCATCAAATACAAGATAAACTCTCATATGAACAGGAGGATCTAATTTGTAAATAATATTATGGTCCAAAATACATTGGAAATAACTGAATAAAAATACCTACAGATAAGGAGCTCCACATACAACACTCCGTTGACCTTTGTAAATGTAGGTTGCTCTGGTTGGAATAATGGTCAAATATAGGTTTGTAGATTTTTAATGACAAAATCAGAAATATTTCATTTACACATTTCGTCAAACACTTAACAGCCTAGAGATAACTGCCTTCTTAAATTTCAGAAATGCATACCCACATTTATAAATTTCTATAAGCAGAAATATACATTGTTAGGCAAAATATGCAGCGGAATTACACAATGGACAGCAACCCATAACTCATAGAAATTTAGGCAAATGCTAGGGAAAACCCCAATGTGGGGAAACCCAACGAGAGAGAGAGAGATTTATTATTCAGCTTCAGGAAAGTACATATCAGCAGCAAAACAACATTTCCAGCCAAGGAAAATACCTCACAGCACCAAATCTGTCCCACATAAATCTGCCTTGTTTTCCGTGCCAAAATCGTACTGCTGTCCTGCCTCTTTCGTACCTCGTTTTCTGTGCCCACAGTCCACTGTACGGACTGTTCCGTACGGCCCAAAAACAGTCACCGAAAATCTGAAAATCGGCTCGAAAACTGTGCCAAAAATTGCCTCAATTTCCGTGCCAAATCCGTACGGC
>SNQJ01S0031366.1:134071-147340 GCA_010110895.2 Picea sitchensis
CAATGCTTGATAGTTAATATGAGCGTACCTTCTGTGCCAAAGTTCATTGGGATTGACTTCATCATGTACGAGGGCTTCTTCATTTTGTTCTAGTAGTCTGTATAGATTTCCTTCACAGGTTCCAATAACCCTAGCATTCTCTAGGCTGGAGTCTTTTTGCCAAGATAACACTTTTCCATCTACGAAAGCTATTCGTTTTCCTTTGTCTTCTAGGCAAGATATGGATACAAGATTATTTTCTAAACCAGGTACATATAAAACATTGCTTAAGTGAACATCGTTACCTGTTGTCAACTTGACGGAGGCTTGTCCAAATCCTTCCACTGGGTAAGTGCTTTTGTCTCCAAGATCTACCTTGTACGATGTCTTCTTCTCATTTAGATTTGAGAGTCTGGCTTGATCTCTCGTCATATGCCTCGAAGCTCCACTATCAATTATCCACATGTCATCTTCAATCGTTCCTGTGAGTGTTGAGTAGTGTAGAAGACTGGTCTTTTCACTCATGTCTTCGATTGACTAGTGACTGGTCATGCCTTGATCCAAAACTTCAACTCTGACGTTTCTGTCTTCTGAGAGTGCCAAAAGGTGCGTTGAACTAGGGCGCACTTGAATAACTTCTTCTTGAGCGAGATGCTCCATCACAAGGTGTCGGATCTGGGTTTTAGGGTTTCTGCAACTGCTCCTGCTAGTAACCCTAGCGGCAATGTCTTGGAAGTTGCTCCTACTAGTAACCCTAGCGGCAGTTCTTCAGCGAGCTAGTATCCTAATGGCTATGCTTCCTTCTAGTGGTTAGACTGAATGAAGGAGGTGTGGGCCCATAACCTGTTAGAATATGAATGGATGTGCTCATTTTACCATCGACAATATCACTATTGTCACCCAACCATAGGCCGAAGCCACCCTTCGAGCACCTTGACCTTGACAGAGAGAAGAATCCCGGTAGCAATCCAATAGCCAAGCAAGGCTAATGCACCAAGCAAGAAGTAACCAAAGTTGATCAGAGAGTCCAACCCAAAATTGGCGCAGCACATTCTACAGGACTTGCGCACAAGACTGCCAGACTGCAGTGCGCACAAGTGACTTTCTGCGATTCTGAGAAGTGTGTCAAATGAGAGACTGGTGCCCTATATTTATAGTAATCCTGGCAGACTAGCCTGGGCCGACTTCTCATTCTGGGTACTAATTAATTCATATTAATTATCTCTCTTCAGCTGACATCTCTTCTAAGGTTACGTTCATTTCTTTTCTTTCTTCCGGAACATTCTAATCTTGTCAAAGGTCACAATGGAGGTTCATACCTCCCGAAGCTACCATAATATCAACAACAGGATCAAAAATCATGTCCATGTTAGATGGGTTTTTTGGTTATAATCAGGTGTTGGTTAGAAAAGAAGACCAAAATAAAACAACTTTCACAACACCATGGGGCACCTTTGAATACTTAAGAATGTCTTTTGGCTTGATAAATGTGGGTGCCACTTTTCAAATAGCAATGGACTTTGCCTTTAAGGAATTGATGGGAAAAATCATTGAAATTTATCAAGATGACTTGACAGTGTTTTCTAAGGATAGATCAAACCACATAAGTCATATGAGGCAGGTTTTTGAAAGATGTCGCAAGTATGGCATCTCCCTTAATCCGGCAAAGTCAGTTTTGGGGGTTGATGAAGGAAAATTGTTAGGCCACATCATATCAAATGATGGGGTAAGGATTGATCCAGAGAGAGTAAAAGCAATTGAAGGAATCCCTTTACCTCAAACCAAAAAGGCCATCCAATCTTTCCTTGGTCAAATTAACTTTATCAGAAGATTCATCCCAAACTTGGCCGAGCTAATGAAACCCATTCTTAAGCTTCTAAAGAAAGATATTAAGTTTGAATGGACTAATGAAGGACGAAAAGTTTTCAATATTATCAAGGATGTAATCACAAGGTCCCCAGTTTTGATTAGTCCTGATTATTCAAAAGATTTTCAAATATTTTCCTTTGCTTCAGAATTCATTGTTGCAAATTTGAAGGACAGAAGCAACCCATTGCATTTATGAGTAAGGCATTACATAGTTTGGAATTAAATTATACTATCATGGATAAACAAGCTTATGCCTTAGTTAAATCTCATAATCTTTTTAGAGTTTATGTTGGGTATTCTAAAATTGTGGGGTATGTACCTCACTGAACAATGAAAGATATTTTATCTCTAACCCTTTTCCTTTGTATTTTATCTTTATGTATTTTAATTTTCCTTGTATATTACGTTCACTTTCTTCTTTTGCACTTTCCTTGTACATATGTATATTATTTATGCAACTTCATTTCATACTTGGTTTCTATATATTATATGCGTTGTCAATACATCCATTTGGAGAGTTGTTTGTGTAGGATACGGACTCTGGATTCTAGCATGCTCTCCTTTGTTAAAAGATCAAGCACACGTCCCCATATGGAACCAATGTTATCCACCAAGTTGCACTAGGATGGACTTGCAATTGAGCCGCCAAAAGATTGAACATTGATATGTTCAAAATCAAAGTTCAAAAGTCATGTCGGTCAAATTGACCAACTTTTTTCGCATTTCCATCCCCTATGGGGCATTGTAATTAGATGAGATTGGCATGATGATTTTGTAAAAGGCTTAGCCTCCTAAGACTTGATCATGAGTACATACTCTAGAGTCTTTTTTCACTTGTTAATTATTTCTAGCCTGAAATTCATTTTAGGCGAGTTATAATTTCTAAGTCTTTTCACTCACTACCTCCAAAGTTGGAGTGTGTACTGATGATTAGGCCTTAGCTTGGAAAATCTAAGTCTAGAGTCTAAATGTTTATATTACCATGCTAGGTCATCAATATTGAGTCATATGGAAATTGCGTTAAGTCCACCCCAGGTTTTCTAATGTTTTGAGTCAATAAAAAAATTCTCGTAAAACGGGATATTTTAATTGTAATTTAGTCATTTGTTAAAAAAGTGGTACTAGGAGGCAATATATGTCTTCGGTGTATTCGTTTTTGGACTTAGAATACCCACTTTTGTGAGTGAAATTAGTGATTTTAATCACTTAAAAATTAATTTTTCTCACAAAAGTCAATAAAAGACGTAAAAAATTAGAAAAAACAGCAAAGATGTTTTTTTGGAAACATGTCTGGGACATGTTTTGAGTCAACTCACCTTCCATTTGAGTTAACTAAGCCTTGTTGGCAACTAAGTGAGAGTCTAAGTGTGAGTGGTTGAGTGTTAGCTTGAGTTTGGAGCTTCCACCAAGGAGAGGTGCGCCCCTTTTGAGGAGAGGTGGCGCATTCCAAGAGAAGGTTGCCCACCTCTTGAGAAGTGGTGCCCTCTAATCTCTTATTCATCCACAAGTGGCGACCAAAGGGAGTGTGGAGAGAGGTGGCAGCCATCTCTCTCACACTTGTTAAGCCAATTGCTAATAAGTGGTGTGCCCTCCCTCCTTGGGAAGTGAGCCCCTCTCCCCATAAAATGAAGCTCTTCTTCCATTGCTAAACTAGTGGGAGCTTGGGAAGAATTTGTTGTTGTAATTTTGCTATTTTATCATCTTTCAAGATTGGGATAAAAGGCTTTGGAGGCTACATTGGTGTGTCAAGTTTCATGTGTAGAATTTCTATGTCAAAGTGCTAAATTGTGAGGTATAATTTGCTTTTGTATTTTTGCTTATAATTGTTATTTTTGTGCCCTTCAAGAGGAGTTGTCTCCTAGTTGGGTAAGATTAGAAGAGCTAGGTTGCTTTATAATCTTAATGCTTATTTACATTTGATAGATTTAGTTTGCATGCTCATTTCAGTTAATGTTCATGCTCTTTTAAAGTATCTTTGTAGGTAGCATCATATTTTTAACAATTTTGTGGCAAGAAGTCTCAAAGTTTGCAGGTTCTCACACTTGAAGAGGAGGTTGGGCTTTAGTTGCACTTGCCTCATTCTTCAAGATCTCAAGAAGACATAGTCCCTCTTTGATCCATCAAGAAGACCACATTTGCCAAAGATTCCAAGTGTTTCCAGCATTTCTCTTCCTCTCTTTCTCAAATTCTAAATCTTTCATTTTGGGTTATTTTAAATACATGCGAAGTAAGATTTTTATTTCAAAGTAAAATCTAAAGATTTCTTTATTTGCGTGATAAAATCAAGTAGTTAGATCTTATTTCACAAAGTTTCATTTATAGAGTTGATCTAGCTTGTTAATTCTATCTTTTTAGCTATCTTTAAAAGACAATATTTTAAAGCTAAAGGTAGTTTAATTTTTTTAACCCATTTTGTGGGATAATTAAGGAGATGATGTCTCGAGGCCCTCAGGTTGCAGATATGGAGTGTCGAGAGACCACATGACTAGCAGTGTCTGCTTGCACATACGGAAGCCCTCTCTATCACCACATTTTGGTCCATTGTCAGTGCATCCACCACACCGGCTAGCTTCTAGAAGGATGATGGGTCTTGCTCCATGCGGTACAAGTCAGGTATTGTGGCAAGTAATCACCCTAATATTTAAGGCATTTAAACATGTTGTATTTGAGCTTCTTTTGATTATATAGAACACCTGCTTGGACATTATGCTTTTGACCTTGTTTCACCTTGGTGAGTGTCATAGATTTCCTAATAAGTGGCCAACCTTTGGGAAAGGCTTGTCACTGGGGGTCCGGGGTTATCGTACCATTCCCAACCATACTTACCACTTTCTGCTTTTTACATTCCCACCATGTTGTCTTCTTCTAGGCCCTTTGACTTTAGTGACCCAAGAAGGGCATGTACCTTGTTTCATCGGAAGAAGGGGCTGAAGGACCGGAGGGATTGTTGTTGGCTAGATGCTTCGCCCCAGGATCCCCGAGAAAGCAATGAAACGTTTCTTTGTAAGAAAAGGGGGACCTACAAAAATAAATGATAATGAATGCTTAAGGGGTTAGTTGGAGGATGGGAGGTCTCATCACGAGCCGGCCTATCATGATCATGGGTATTTAGCGGTATGACATTACCATCATCTGGTCACCAAGCCAGGGTAGTGGCTCTAAGTTACACAACTGAGAGAAAGGGGGTCTCATCATGAGCCAGCCTTCTCATTTCCGCAAGGTGTTTGTGAATGACATTGTCATTATCTGGACACCAAGCCAGGACAATGGTCTTAAACTTATTCCTTAAAACATAAAAGAAACAAAGAATGGCAAGAAGATGGGCTTGGAAAAAGTGCATCGCAAACGAAGGTGCCACACACCCTCTACAAAGGCACCCATGAATGAGATAATATGAGCCCTTGTATGACATGAAAATCATCGACCTATGAAGTCTAAACCCCTTCCACCTCATCATCCACTACATAACCTTGAAAGGCCATCCTTGGGAGCATCCCCTACTTGAAGGCTTTGGTCAACCCAATATGACTCCTATGACACTCCTCCCATACTTAAATTTGGTCAATTGTATAGGGTTTTTAAGCATTTGTTTAATTTGATGAGGTAGTTTTGATGCAGATGTTTAGGTGCCTTGCTTATTAGATGTCGTTTACACTTGTCATGATATCTTTGACTTGAGATCTTTAGAAGTCGTACCCTTTTGTTTTGCAAGACCTTGCTTGGTGGCTAGTTTTGGGAGAATAAGCCTAGCTTGGGCTTCCATGGGGCAAGAAGCCTACAGGATGGATGCCTAGGGCCCGCATGTCGGATAACAGAGATGTGCCTTTGGAGGCCTAGAAGACATCATGACGGGCCTAACCTAGCCTCTACCACCCAAACAACTTTCCTAGGAGAGGAAAAACGTCATCTCCTTGAGGGTTGACATCATGAAGGGGCTAGGGTTTGGTGGTGATGGAGGTACACATTGACACTTGGCATATCTTGACCAAATGAGGCATGGAGAAGGCTTGGCGCATGAAGAAGAGGCTCAAGGAGCCCCAACAACTTCCACATTCTTCTCCAACGACTTGCTCAAGTGCCAAAACGTCCCCTAAAAGGGGGACATCTTCTTATTTTTAGGGTTTCTATTGTGTTAAAGTGACAATTAAATATTATTATTTGATGCAAGAGGTAAGATAAGGGTTGTTGACCCCTTATCTTATGTTTTACCCTTGCTAAGTGGACAAACTATGTTTTAAGGTTTTTGTATAAATAGAGATCACGTGAATCTCATTTCATAACATAGCTCTCCCTTGTGGAGAAGGATACTTGGCTGAAATTTTCGCTATACTTGTGCATTTTTGGTATCTCTCTCTCTTGCAAATGGTTTATGGTGTTATCTTTTGGTGAATGGATGAGAAGAAGTGATGCACACCTCTTGAAGGCTTTCTCTTTTTCTCTTGGATCATATTTTGCATGGTGAACTAGGGCCTGAAATCTCATTTCTTGCAATTGGTAAGGAAAAATCTGCATATGCTAGTTCTTTCTTGCTTATCTTTGGTTATTGTTGGTGAAAACCCTAGGAGGACTATGTTGGATACACTCTCCATCATTGCTTCATCCTTTTGTTAAGGTTATAAGTCATTTTTGAGCAAGGGTTGCTAGGAGAAGTACAAGTGTGTACACCCTCCTAGATTTACCCTAAGTTGGTTGGCATACCCTAGGGAGTAAGAGGATTTACACCCCTAGGGATCTTGTTGATACAACTTGTCTGTTTAAGACCCCATTCACCCAATTCTAAAGGCACTAATCTAATCTTTTATTGCATTGGAGAAGTAAAATACTCGCATTGAAATACGTGATTTTACGAGATACTGAATTTGTTTAAAGTGGAATCAATTCTTTGCCTTAATTGCTTGCTTGAGCCACTAGGCATTTTGATTGGTCAAGGATACCTTCTTGTTGTTACAAATTTATGCTACAGCCATTAGGGCTGCAGCAAACTCTCTCTTTCAAGCTCAATTTCTCACTCTTTTACCGTTGGAAATTGGAATTAGTTGGAAAGTTGCTATTATAAATCTACTTGATGTCAGCTATTGTTGGGCAATCTTTTCGCTGATTTCTTGGGGTAAAAGTTGTTGTTGTAGAAAAACACTTCTATAGCCACTTGGCTGCTATAAATATACTCTGAAAACTTATCTTTATAGCCATCTAAATACCACTAAAGTTGTACTAAAGTGTTGAGAATTTATCTACATGTTTTATGCTTCACAACTCAACTAATCTTCGATGCTTTAAGTGGTTTAATCTGCAGCAGTTACTTGATTTCATTGCTGATATACATCTTTGTTTACTGCTGCTATTAGGGACAGCAAGCTTAACTTGTTTGTCCACCTAACATAGGCTGCGCACAGTTGGTTTTTCTTGTGTCTCGGGAAGGTACAAACACTCTCAATAGGTACCCAAGGACTTGGCAACCTTAAACCTCTCCCAAGACTCATTCTCAAGCCTTCTTCCATCTAGTAACTTGACCTATAGGGGCTTCCATTTATACATCTCACTTTCCATCTCATTTCCCCTAGGGTCATCAGGATTCCCCCCTTGAGGTGATTCTATCATCTCTAAAGTGACGGGAATACCTGCCTAAGGTTCAGTGTGTAGGTGTTCTCAAAATTGTCGCCATTTTGGTGGTTGGGTCGGGCTTTGCCCAACCTACAACTTGTGCGATAACAAATTTCAAAGTGTTTAAAATCTAAATTTGGGCAATCTTTTTTATATTATTTACTGTTTTAGGACAGCAAGTAATATCATCAAGAAAAGGCTCTCTTTTCTTGCTTATATAGCCTTCGTTTTGTTAAGTTTTGTGCAACTTTAACCATCTTTTGTAGGCACTTTCTAAAGTTGTTTTGCAGCATCAAGGCACAAGTACCTTGCTGTTTTTTGAAGGTCATTGAATAAGCAAGAGGAAACTCTGCCCATTTTTGGCAGAATTGGAGCTTTCGGGATCCCCAGAAGTACCTTGTACCTAAATAAGCCTTTGGAAAACTTGTAAAACTTGTTGATCCCTCATTTATAAGGATCACAAGCCTCGCAAAAAAGAGATCATTGTAACCGAAGCAATAAAAGAGTGGGCTACACAACGCCCATTTTTCTTTTCCCCTAGGGGGATTTGTGTCTTGTGGTGTGCTTGTTTATTTTTCTTCAAGTCTTTCAAATTTTTGCAATTCATCACCTAAGGAAAGATAAATTTATCATAAAAATTCATCACAAGCACAACAACAATTAGTCTAGATTTCCTTTTGGTAAAGTAATCTTCTAATTGCTAGAATAGATTTCCTTTTTTGCAATTTCAATTTCCGCTTTTCAATTTGGCAAATAAACCAATCCCCTCAGCTCCCCTGAGTAAGCTTTACGCAAAAAAGGGGTTGGACAATGTGGATTTAGTTTAATTAGGAAAATCATTTTTTTATTGCAATTTCATTTTGGCAAATAAACCCATCCCCTCAGCTCCCCCTAGTATTGTTCCTAGCCCTTCCTCTGCGAGCTTAGCCTCGATCTCTGGAAGTAGGCTCATACAGAACCGGGGCTGGTCAGTGTGGATCTAGTTTAATTTAGGGGAATCTTTAAGACTCTATTGCTTGTTTGGAAACGCAAGAGGGTTTGTCTAAGAAATCCGGTGGGACTATGAGATTTAGGTTCTCCCTATTGGATCTCCCACATTCTCTTGAGCTTGTGTGCAAAATCAGAGGGATACTTGTTGAATTTTTATGTGAGATTGATGTATTATTAAAATAATAAGTGTTTCATATATAGAGAATATATGGTGACCATCCATGAAAGAATGCGTCCCTTGGATGATAAATGACGAATTATTTATTATATATATTTATACCTTGTATTATAAATATCATGTCATATATTATATGATATTATATATATATATATATGGAAGAATGTCTTCCCAATGTTGTCCAAACATCAACACTCCCTCTCAATGAGGGAGACATTCTTCATCATGCCAAAGCTTGTCTCTAAAGTATACAAACTTCACCCTAGACTCATGACACTTGTCTGTCAGTCTTGGGAGATGTCTCTCTCCCACCTAAACCGAGGGGAAACTCCTTCTGTGACTCTCCCCCTGAGCCAATTGACTCTCTCTGAGATCAGGTTCACTTTGGGTCCCCATGTGATAGCATCTAGCATCTTGAGTCTTTATCATTTCCTTATCAAATCACCATGACTAGGACAAAGACCACACCAGGGTCATTCACCACAAGTACACCCCTGTGAGTGAATGTCAGCCCAATTCTAACTGACAAGTGGAAAGCACCTTGAGTCCATATTATTCCTTGTCATGATCAAGGAAGGACTACGCTTGGGCCCATTTACCACAAGTACACCTTTGTGATAAATGCATCATATCTCCCTTGGTCTGCAGCCCAATCTAGGAAAAGATCCACCCGATGCTTACTCGGGACATTGTAGCAAAGGGTTTGTCACACATGGCACTCCCATGTGGACTTCTAGAGGCTACTCCCTCTAGAAACACTAGGGTCAACTCCCCATAGTGTGTGATGTCAAGGTCAAATCCCTTGACGTGTCCTCATGTGCTCTCCACAAGGGACGTTGGGCTATAAGCTCAAACCCACTTATCCCTCTCGGATAAGTGTCCTCACATATCAACTCAACTCAGTCACAGAGGAGTACGATCTGGAGAATGTCTCAATAAGTTGCAAACATTAACACACCCTCTCAGCGAAGGAGGCATTCTCTGCCACGCAAAGTCTGTCACGGAAGTACTCGAACTTCGTCCCGGTAAGGGGTTTGGTAAGAACATCAACAACCTGTTCATCTGTAGGAAGGTATTGCACCAGTAATGCCTTCCTCTACACCATGTCATGGATGTAGTTGATATACACAAGACTTGAGCTAGCTCATCCTACAAGGGGTGGCCAATCCCTTGGAGTTGATCATGCTAAGTCATCTTGGACCATATTTGACATATCGAGGTTCCCTCATGAAACCAATGTCTAAGACATATCCAGGTTCCCTCATGGAACCAATGTCTCACAAGACATATCGAGGTTTCCTCGTGAAACCGATGTCTCGGTTCCTTCATCTGACCATCTGAAGCACGTCAGGATAAAGTCTACATTCCCCCCTACTAGTCCACCCAGGACCCTCCGGGGAGAATATCTCATGATGTAATCATATCAGCATTCCCTCTTAACGAGGGAAGACATTCGCATCAACAGAGTGGTTCACCAACTAGCCAATTGGTTGATGGTAAACATCTGTCAGATGCCCTGAATGTCAGCAATCTGTTCATCTAGCTGCTTCATCTGCACCATGTCTCGGATGAAATCCTACGAGAAGCCTCTGAAGCCTCACTGCTTCCACAACTTGCGTCACTGGCTGCAATATATTCTGCCTCTGCAGTATTGAGTGCTATAGAAATCTGCTTCCACGAATCCTGACTGATCACGAGCTGAAGCAGCACCCTCTGGTGCCCTTTTTGTCAACTGCACTCTCTGCCTGGTCAGAACTGTATATCTCTGCAACCTCTCTTCATCTCCTGAGACATATCCAATTGTACCACACCGGTACACTTGCTCTGCTGCAACTCAATCTGCTCAATCACGAGTTGGCTCAGGGTGCTTACTGCAAAGCACTATCTAGCTCTCTGCTTGAGAGTAGGTCCTCCACTCTCTCTGCAGCTACTCCCTCTGGGATTCTATCCAATTGTACCACACCGATACACTTGCTCTGCTGCAACTCAATCTGCTCAATCACGAGTTGGCTCAGGGTGCTTACTGCAAAGCACTATCTGGCTCTCTGCTTGAGAGTAGGTCCTCCACTCTCTCTGCAGCTACTCCCTCTGGGATTCTACAACTGCTCCCTCTTGGACTCTATAATTGCTAAAAACTGAGACTGAGAGTAGCTTCTCTACTCTATCAGCAACTACCCTCCTCTAGGGCTGCTCTTTGTGGAACTGGCTCCTCCATTCTCTCTCTGCAATTACTTCCTCTGTAGCTGCTCTATCTGGAACTGAGAGTGGCTCAATAACTGCTCCCTCTGGAGCTGGAGGTGACTCCTCCTCTGTCTCTGCTCCCTCTAACACTGAAAGTGGCTCTTCCTCCTTCTCTAGAGGTAACTCAATCTTTGCTCCCTCTGGATGTAGTACCACCTCCCTCTCTAGGAGTGCCTCTACATACACTGAAACTACTACCATGCTTGCTCCCTCAACATCTCATGGCTCGAATTGTGTATTGGGACTGCTACAACTGCTCTCTCTGAGTCTCATATTGTATCTTCCTCCATCACAGGGTCCATCACCATAGCTTGCGTTCATGGTCACTGGAAATGTCTCTGCTATTTGGCATGGTCCCATCCTAGGAGGTACATTGCTCATAAAGACTACTTGTCTCTAAGCATCATTTCTGGTGATGTCACTCCATGACATCATGTTGGAAGGTCTTGCCCTCCATGTTTGATTCTTTGCATGAGCTAGACGACTCCCCTTGAGTTTGACTCCGTCTGAGTCAGACTTCAAAATAGATCATGCTACCTGCCATGTGATCTCATTGTCCACTAACCAAGTCCCCCTTCTGGAGACTGCACCAGAAAGAGAGAAGATCAAGGGGATTGATCTCCTTTTCTCTTTCATTGCTTGCACACTGGAAATATTGTTGACATGCATAACATTATTGAGCACACGTACCAGGGAAAGTGGCTCAAATACAATAAGACATCTTTTGGGCTCTCGTACCAGGGAAAATGGCCCTTCTACAAGGAAATTAAGGAATCTGGGCTCCCGTACTAGGGATAATGTCCTTCAAAAAAATAAGGGTTCCCATATCAGGGATAATGACCCTTGTTGCCAATTGTCTTGTTGCCCAATGCCTGCTCTAGTCACTGCTATCATCTTCAAGTCTTGACTACTATCAAAAGTATGTTGCAGTCAAATGCTTCAAATCAATCTTCTACATAGCCCAGAAAAATGTCATCGTCATTACTGCATATATCGTGTAATTCTTCATTCTTGGAAAGATAGCATAACTTGTTAGAACAGCACTAATAATAACACTCATTCCTGGCTCAATGAGCACAATATCAGATGCACTTCTAGCTGCATTTGTTGCATCTGCCACTGCAATTCCAATATCTACCTTTTTCAAGGTTGGAGCATCATTAACACCGTCTCTCGCCATTCCACAGTTATGCTTATTTTCCTAAAGTCGTCTCACTATGTCATACTTGTGTTCTAGAAACACCCAGCGAAGCCATCGGCCTTTTCAATCAATTCATCCACGGGAAGAGATGCAATTGATGCATCCTTATCATTACCGAGCAACGAAGACGAAGGGTACATGTTTGTACCCATTCCAAGCCTTCATCCTATCTCTTTGGCAATGGCAAATCTACCAATATTTATACATGTACATTTGACACCAATCCCTTGGTGTTTGTGAAATTAAAGATTGTGACATTGCATGGACTGGTGCTCTTGTTGGCTTCCTTGCTTCCAATCTTTCTTTTGATTGATACCATCAGATTTAATCAAGACGACCTCTAATATATGCCATCTCTCCCTCAGTCACTGAGTGCATCAACTTTGGCACTTACGCTTGGGTCTATGGCTTCAAATACGCAAATCGGGCGTCAAAGGCCGGCCCAAACCACGTCAATGATAAAGATTTTGACCGATTGCATTGCTATAGATCGGACGACGTGGAGTTTAGTCCTGGGTAGTAACGTTATGAATTAACATTAATTCATAGATACATCAACGAACATTAACTCTGCATTTTATGGGAGTTACGTAAACCAGAAATATAGACAGCGGTTATCACTCTGACCAGTTTAATTAGAATTTGTTCCACATCGATTCCAATTGCATGAAGTTTCTCGTTCGGATGTCTTCTACCAGAACAATTACAAGGGGATCGATTTCATACACCCAAATCCATTTCATCGATCGTGTCCTCTGTGTTAGCTTTTTAGCTCGGGAGGTACTCCGCATGTTTTGTCTTGTATGCGGGATGTTACCTTAATGTTTACACTACCAGGCACTTAACTTTGTAATAGTTTTTATAAAGTTGTTTAAGTGGTTATTTTATTAAAGTAACTTTTTAATAAAGTGTACCTTCTATTTTTAAAGTGACTTTATTTTCATAAAGCACTTATGTAATAAAGTGAAATTCGAGGAACAAGAGTTCTTAAAGTGGAGATCTTCTTTGGAGAAGCAGATCCTGCAGGTGGATGGGGCCTCGAAAGGGAATCCTGGTCCCGCGGGAAGTGGAGGGGTCCTACTCAACAGCTCAGGGAAAATTGTGCTCAACTTTTCCTGGGGGCTAGGTCTGAACACCAATAACACAGCTGAAATTTTAGCAATCTGGCAGGGGCTGGCTCAGGCCAGAAGGTTATCAATTACGAAGTTGG
>SNQJ01S0031366.1:170385-192547 GCA_010110895.2 Picea sitchensis
CGGAGGAATTCTCAGGTCAAGGTTAAGGTGCTCGGAGGGAGGCTTCGGCCTGTGGTTGGGTGACGAGGGTATCGTCAATGGTAAAACAAGCACACCATCTTCTATATTCTAACAATAGCATCCATAAACAAGTCAACTACTTCGTGAGAGCTACTCCAACAAACTGTACTGGAATTGTCATCCAGAGAGACGAATTATAGAATCTAAAACAGAAGTGATTCAAGGCCATGCTTAAGAGAACAATGGACCTGTTTGGGAATGGTGCCACATTGTTGAAGCTTTGATTAGTCAGTCTTGGAGACTGCTACTAGAACAAATAGAAGGAAGAAATTGAATTTGGCTTGTTTTACATCCTTTTAGTAAGGAGGAGCTTGATGTTAATTGCCAAGGAAATTGCACTGAGAACAGAGGCATTATAGCCATCGATGAAGACCATAGATCTTTGTATAGGGTAGAGAAACAGATATTCATTTGCCATTGCATTGTCATCTGGTTTCTTGTGTGCAAGTTAAGTAGAGAAAGGAACCAGATAATCCATCCTGAGCAGGGGCTATAATGACCACGAAGATGTGAAAATGAAACACTTTGTCCTTTCCTTAGAAGATGATGCCTCAGATTGGTACGAGGACATGTCCAACAACTCATTCAAGACACTTAAAGATATGTTAGATGCCTTCACTGAAAAATAGGGGGAAAAGAGAGATCATCGTCACCTATTGGCAGCCCTCAACACAATAAAGAAGAATGAAAACGAGACTATGGATGAGTTCAACAAAAAATTCAATGAATTAGTCTCAAGTATGCATATAGATATCAAGCCTCCGAATTATGCTATTTTGATCTATTATGTTGAGGCTTTTGGTGGGGAAATGAGATACCAACTTAGAGATAAAGAACCCACCAACCTCAAGGCAGCTCAAGATATAGCAATAAAGATTGACAAAAATATGCAAGCTTCAGGAAAGTCCAATCTTCCAGGTTTCAGTCAGGGTAGTTCTTCTAGGCAGACAGAGGCAAAGGACAAGGYTGCAGCTCCTGAAAATAAAGACCCAAATTTCGACCCTTTAAAGGCCGTTACTGAGATGGTTAAAAGAATGGAAGCAACCCATGCTACTCAGCTTAGTGCTTTACAGAATAGGCTGATAGCTATGGAAGATCTCAAAATAATAGATTCCAACCCAAACCAAATAATGATAGGTGGCAAAAGAAAGGTCCTCCTCAAGACCAAAGGCCTCCTAATCAGCTAGAGTCAAATAATGTGGTAAATGAAGAAATACCACCTTTTTGTAGAGCTTGTGAAGATTTTCACTAAGAGTCTACCTGCCCAGTTTTTTGCCAGATAAATGAACAGGGCCTTCCTTCAACAAGCAATTTTGTGGGGCAATCTAGAAACTCCAATCACATAAAAAACTTTGGTGAAGCTCACCCATTATCTATGGACTATTGGGTTCAAATGCAAGAAAGAAGTGAGCAAGCTAACGAAGTGATTGAAGAATATGACAATGACACTAAGTTATATGGTCATAAGCCCACAAATGAGCATATTTTGGAAATGGCAAGGCACAAAGGGATAGTTTACCAGAGGAAGGGGAAAGAAACAACAAACAAGTGTCAAGCTAACTTTCCTAAGGTAACTACTCCTACAAATACTCCAATTACTAATCTAATTGTTGATTTAGGTAGTTGGATTTCAAATGCAAAAGTCTTGGTTCCAGTGTCAGATCTCTTGAAGATACCTTCACAGAAAGAGAAACTTCTTCAAGCAATAAATGTTCCAAGTAATAAAATGGTTTCAAAAGATCAAGAAAAGGCAAAGGAACATCATGAATATCCTCCAGTAGTTTTGACTAGCAGAGATATGACTAAAGAAGAAAATCCTCCCTTCTTTGTGTCTTTAGAAATAAATGATCAGTGGTTGCATAATTGTATGTATGATTCTGGTGCTTCATCAAATATCATCACCAAGGGAATTATGCAAAGGTTGTACCTTAAAGTTACAAGGTCTTATCATAATGTGTGTGCCATGGATTCTAGAAAAATTGAGACTCATGGAATTATCATAGATTTGCTAGTCAAGCTAGCTTTCCGCCCAGACTTTGCATTTAAAATGGATGCTCTTGTTATTGATGTGCCGAATGCATGGGGGATGCTTCTATCTAGAAAATGGGGAGCTCACATGGGAGGCTGCTTAAATATGGATTTAACTTTTGCAGTTTCTAGATGTGTTTCAACATACTATCCCCCTCAAAGCATATAAAGAGGATGTGTTTCAACATCCTATCCCCCTCAAGGATGACACAAAGCCTTTCCGACAAAAACTTAGGCGAATAAATCCTAAGTTAGCACCATTAGTTCAAGTTGAGCTTAAGAAGATGTTGGATGCTAGCATCATTGCTCCAATAACACATTCATCGTGGTGCTCTAACTTAGTTGTTGTTAGAAAGAAAAATGGGGGGATAAGGTTATGCATTGATTTCGGAAATTTAAATCTAGCATGCATCAAGAACAATTACCCCCTACCCAACATGGAGACCCTACTTCAAAGGGTAACTGGTTCTAAAATTATGTCCATGTTGGATGGCTTCTCCGGTTATAACCAAGTGTTGGTGAAGAAGGAAGATCAAAACAAAACTACCTTCGCCACACCTTGGGGCATTTTTGAATACCTAAGGATGCCTTTTGGCTTACTAAATGCAGGGGCCACTTTTCAGAGAGCCATGGATTTTGCCTTCCATGAGTTAATGGGCAAAATCATTGAAATCTACCAAGATGACTTGATAGTTTTTTCAAAAGAAAGGTCAAATCACATAAGTCATCTTAGGCAGGTGTTTGAAAGGTGTCGGAAGTATGGCATCTCTTTGAATCCAGCTAAGTCTATTTTGGGTGTGGACGAAGGCAAGTTGTTAGGTCACATTATAGCAAAGGACGAGGTAAAGATGGATCTTGAAAGGGTCGAAGCCATAAAGAAGGTTCCTTTACCCCCAACCAAGAAAGCACTTCAGTCTTTTCTTGGACAGATAAACTTTGTCAGACGGTTCATCCCAAACTTGGCTGAGATGATGAAACCACTCCTCAAATTATTGAAAAAATATGTTAAATTTGAGTGGATTGGTGAAGGAAGGAAGGCCTTCAAAAGTATTAAGGATGCAATTGGCAAGTCTCCTGTGTTGATTAGTCCAAATTACTCGAAAGATTTTCAAATCTTTTCCTTCGCTTCGAAAGACACTATTGCAGGGATCTTGCTCCAGAAAAATGAAGAGGGTCAGGAGCAACCCATTGCTTTTATGAGTAAGGCATTACAAAATTCTGAGCTTAACTATACTAGTATGGAAAAGCAAGCTTATGCCTTAGTTAAATCCTTAAGCATTTCCAAGTCTATATAGGATACTCAAAAATTGTGGGGTATGTCCCTCACTCGGCAGTAAAAGATATTCTTGGGCAACAGGATTGCTTGGGAGTCAGAGGAAAGTGGGTCTCCAAGATTCAAGAATATGACTTAGAGATCAAACCCACTAAGTTGATTAAAGGTCAAGGGTTGGCTCAAATGCTCACTGAAGGAAATGAACAAGTGTTGGACCTGGTCTGTCAAAACAATCAATCTAGGCCAGCCTTGTCATCTGAACTTCAGAAGTTAGAACAACACCAATAGTATGCAAATATCTTCTTTCTTTCAAACCTTACATGCCCAAGTCATTTGATTGGTCATAAGAGAAGGGCATTGAGGTTGAAAGCGGCTAAGTATTGTATCATTCAAGATGGATTGGGGTGGAGGAACCCCGATGGGGTGATACTNTATGCAAATATCTTCTTTCTTTCAAACCTTACATGCCCAAGTCATTTGATTGGTCATAAGAGAAGGGCATTGAGGTTGAAAGCGGCTAAGTATTGTATCATTCAAGATGGATTGGGGTGGAGGAACCCCGATGGGGTGATACTTAGGTGTGTTGATGAGCTAGAGTCCAAGAGACTTTTTGTTGACTTCCATTTAGGATTTTGTAGTGGGCATTTCACGGCTAAAACTACCGCCCACAAAATCCTCATAGCAGGTTACTATTGGCCGACCGTTTTCTCAGATGTTCATAAAATGGTCAGGGGTTGTCAGCAGTGTCAGTTATTCACAGGGAAGCAGAAGCTAGCAGCCTTGCCTCTTCAGCCAGTAGTGGTCGAAGCCCCTTTTCAGCAATGGGGGCTTGATTTCATTGGTCAGTTTAAGGATAATTCAAGTAATGGTTACCCTTGGATAATTACAGCGACTGATTATTTTACTAACTGAGTAGAAGCAATACCCACTAAGTCAGCAACCGACAAAGTGGTCATGGATTTTCTTGAAGATAAGATAATCATTCGGTTCGGTGTGCCCGCCAAGATTACAACCGATAATGTCAAGGCCTTCAGCTCAACAGAATTGTCTTCATTCAGTTTTAAGTATGGCATTATGTTGTCCCACTCTTCAAACTATTATCCCCAAGGTAATGGTCTTGTTGAATCCAGCAATAAGAACTTAATGAATATTCTAAAGAAAACGGTGGGGGATAATAAGAGTTCATGGGACAACAAGATTAAGTTTGCATTATGGGCGGATAGCATCACCAAAAAGAGTTCTACGGAAAAGAGTTCTTTTGAGCTTGTCTACGGGCTTGATGCTACTTTACCGGTTCATTTAAAGCTTCCAATGTATCAGTTTGTGCAGAGGTATGGTCTGGATGATGATTTCCACCAGAGCAGGATTGATCAGTTGGTTGAGTTGGATGAGAGCAGAAGGAAAGCATTGGATCAGAGTATAAAGAATCAGGAAAAGGTAAAAAAGACTTTTGATAAGTCTTCACGGCAGAGAGTTTTTCAAGAAGGGGACACAATCCTTCTTTGGGATAAAAGAAGGGAAAAGCCAGGGAATCATGGAAAGTTTGACAGTTTATGGACTGGTCCATACATCATTCAGGGTACAGCCGACAAGAACTATTTTTTTCTCAACAGATTGGATGGTGAGAGGTTGGCACTCCTAGTCAACGGGCAGCTTCTCAAATTATTCTTCAGCGAGGTCATCTAATGCCCATGGGGGCATCCTCTGTATCATATTCTCTAACCCTTCTCCTTTGTACATTATGCTTTTGATTTTCTGTACATTATTTATTTACTGTTTTCTGTACCATATTTACATGTATCTTTAATGCTTTTTTGTATCATAATTACTTGTATATTATGATTACAATTCATGTTTATTATTGGATTTATATGGATATGTTGCTAACGAGGCGTCAATGATGCAGGTCATTTGATTATGGATTCTCGCATGGTCTCCTTCAGATATAAAGATCAACCACACGTCCCCATATGGAGCCAATGTTATCCACCGAGTTGCACTAGTTGGATTTGAAGATGAGCCGCCAAAGACTGAGCAGACAGATTCTCAGAAGTCAGAGTTCACAGATTCAGCAAGTCTTTTTAAAGACCACCTTTTTCCGCATTTCCATCCCTCCGGGGCATTGTAATAAATGACTTGAGTATGAAAGTTGTAAAAGACTATCGGCCACCTAAGACCTGGGTACGAGCATGTACTCTAGAGTGTTTTTTTTCACTTGTTAATTATTTTTTGCCTACCTTAGTGAGCGATTAATAATTTCTAAGTTTTTTTACTCAAGACTAACTCCAAAGGTGGAGTATGTGCTGGTGGTTAGGCCTTGGAATGGTATAACCAATGCCTAGTGTCTAAATGTATATGAGTTCATGCTAGATCATGTCTATTGAGTCATATGGAAATTGCGCTAGGTCCCAATAGGGTTTTTTTAATGTTTTAGTGAAATAATAAATTTCCCGCAAAACAGGAATTTTTTAATGTAAAGTCAATAAATTGTAAAAATATGGCATCAACCATTGTCAGATGCCATGTTTGTGCTCGTTTTCTAAGCCAGAGCACCCTTTAGACCCCTATTCCCCTTCTGTCTAGGAAAAAAAGTGATTTTAATCACTCAAAAATGTATTTATCTCGAAAAAAGATAGAAAATGGTCATTTGATTAAATTCCGTAAATTTTAGGAGAAATGCTAAAAGTTAGGAAACATGTTGGGGACATGTTTTTCCTCGGTTTTCAGTCAACTCAAAGCTTGGGCGAGTTCACTGGAGAGGAAGACGACTTGTTTAGTGATGTGTACAAGGGAGATGATCCCAAAGCTAGGTTTGACCCTCCCTTGCTAGGTGGCGCATTAGGGAGAGATGGCGCACATCCCTATGTCAACACTCGCCCTCACACCCTAGTTCCACTCCACCTCACTCCTATTCACTATGGTTTCACTCCACTCCACCTCACATCACTCCACTCCACCCCACCTCCATCTCCCCTTTACTCTATGCGCCACTCCCTCATCACTAGTGCATTCTCTCTTGGGAATTGTCACCCGGAATGTAATAAATAGAAGGCGACCCCAGTCCTTTTAGCTAGTTGGAGTTTGGGAGACCTTGCTATTCATTGTGTAATATCTCTTCTATATTGGAATAAAAATACTTTGGAGGTCATCTATTGGTGTTTGGTGCTCATGTGTGGATGGATGGTGGACATATTTTGAGGTGATGTTGCTTTGATTTATTGCATGTATCTATTGTTCAATTTGGCTAATCATAGGGATACTATTATCTAATTAGAGTAGATTCTTTAGCTTGCTTGCTTTTTAATCCATTTGTTTATCTATATTTGAATGTTTATATATTGTATATCTTGTTTTTGTTTAAACTAATGTGCAATTGAGGTTTGTTGTGTAGGAAACACCAAGTTTACAAATATTTGCAAGTGTTCTTTGTAGCATGCAGGATCCAGTTCTTGGAGAAGCAAAGGAGCTAGTTTGCATCTAGTGTTTGTCCAAGAGTTCGAAAAGAAGACATCCTCCCTCTTCCTCACACCAAAGGGACCCCATAGCCCAAAGAGTTCCATGCTCAAGCGAAGGCTCCGAAAATCATAAACTTTCTTCTCCCTCCCTCTTTCTTTGCTTGCATGTCAATTAGATGTGTTTTGAAGGATAAATTTTAGCATCTATTGTTGCATGCATAAAGTCTTAGATCTAGTTTCAATACTTTCTCATTTTAAAGAATAGATCTAAGCTAGTTTTGGTGCAATTTTCTATAATTTTTTATCTATCTTAAGCTAGAAAGTTGTTTTATTTTAAATTGTAGATCAAGTTAATTAGTTGTTTTATGCTTGTTGTTTTGGGATAACAAACAGAAACAGCTAAAAGAGCTTAGTTTAGGCTCATTCAAAGCATCGAAAAGTCTCCAAAAAATTGCATTTTTGCTTAAGGAAAAATTCAGAAATTTTGGCTTCCAAGTTTTAGTTTAGTCTTTTAAAGTGTTTCTCATCATATTCTAATCACTTTCTTTGCTGGTTTTTAGCAGGTCCATCAAAAAGCAAGGGGAAACTCTAGTGAAATTGAGGCTAAAGTGAATAAATTTGAGCCCAAGTTGGAACCCTTGAAGACTAGAGCCTTCAGAAAGCCTTTTGTAATAGTTTGCATTAGTTTGATCCATTCTATAAGGGTCTATAAGTTCAAAAAAGAGAAAAGAGAACTCGGTTCTCGTTGTAATAGGATTAATAAAAGCGGGCCCTTGGAGCCCAGTTTCTTCATTCCCATTAGGGGGATTTGTGTGTTGTGCGTTTGTCTTTGCTTTATTTCCTTGCAAGTCTCATTATATGATCTCACAAACACACACAAGCATAAGGAAATTTAACACACACAACACTCAAATCTTGCATGCACTTAAGCTTAAAAGTAATTTCAATATTTATGCATGCTTAGCTTAGATTTTACTTTCTGCTATCAACAATAAAATCTTGCAAAGTTTGATTTCACTTTCAAGTTTCTTGCAAAGTTTTCATTTCAGTTTCAAGCAGTCTTCAAAGTTTATTTCTTTTCTTGCAAAGTTAAAATAAATCTTCCCCACAAAATTGTTTGTGCGGAGTAGTTTAATTAGGGAAATCTCAATAGTTGCTACTTCAATGCGCGGGAAAACGCCTAAGGGGAGTGTGTGAAGTCAAACGAGAACTTTGAGATCTAGGTTCTCCCTGTGTTGGACATCTGGCACCCTTAGTGAACTTACTGGTGAGACCCTGGGGCTTCGGCAAGTTCTTCGCAAGTTTCCAAACAAAGAGGTAGCCTCTAAAGAGGCCACGCAATCTCTCATTAATCTACCTTTAATTTACCTTAATAAAACACGCGATCAACAACTGCCCACGATACCTTTAAGGCACTGGTACTATGGATTTATCTTTATGTATGTGAACAATTTATTTCATTCATATGTGATTGTCTAACGAATTTTATCAATCTTGCAGAACTTGTATCCTACTTGGTTTATGCATGCAATCTTATGGACAAATGATTTATATGAGTATCTCGTCTAATGAATGATAAATGTTGAAAGTGTATGTTTTATTTGCAATAAACTCATAGAAGTAGTTATTTTGCTTATTTTAGTTTAAAGAGCCTTAATATTTTTGTTAGGGACTACCCCCCTTGGGTTCGCTAGGAGTTGGCCTAGACGAAGGAGTTGAGAATCAGGTGACAGTGCCTTGACTCGAGACTTGCCCCCAAGGACACACTAAGTGGATTGAAGATTTCTTCCACGATAGCCCAAGTGTGTACTAGGCGGCAACAAGACTCAACCCCAATAGTTTCTTGTCCAACAGAAGTTGTAGAGAGTCATTGCCAGCCAAGGTATTATGGACCATCACAGTTACAAAATCATAATGATGTTGCTTATAGATTGTATTTAACTACACATGTGAAAATGCATCCTTCTCTATTTTATGTTAGCCATTCTTGATATAATAGCATTTTGCCTAGTTATGCTAGCATGCAAGTTGTAAGAGCTGCGTGAATCTATAAGTATATATTACTAGCATAGATCTATATTAACCTCAGATCTAGTAAGCATAGAGGGAAACAGAAAAACTGCAGGTGGAAACCTCGATTTTTTGGATCTTTCGACGCTATTTAATAAACAATGAAGTTTGCACCTGTCTTTTTATATCCATTTTAATGTGCGATACATTTAAAGTTAAGATGGATTTATGCAGATTTATTTATAGTTGTTGTTTGTATATAGTAAAATTAATAACATGTAAAAATGAAATAGGCTTTGGATTCTCTCATGTTCAAACCCCATGGAGAACATGAATAGGCAATACGGCCAAGAAAATGCTGTACTCTATGTTCATGGAGCGTGGAGTTTATAGTTTTTATTTCTTTTGAAATTGGCTCTTTTTCTTCAATTTATTTTATTATTGTTTTTCTGTTTTTTTTCCAATATATTTTATCATTGTTACACACATGCACAGATATACACACATAAATCTTCCCAACTCGAGCTATAGAGCACCCAGCTTCTGTCGTTGCAATCATGAATGTAATGTAAGGGCGGGGATTTAAGGTATAACTTGTTGAATGATGTAATAATCCCCGGGGAGAAACATGGAATCCAAGTAAAGTATACTTGTCAAAGCTCGAGACCCTCTGGTTTGGCCTTTAATGGGGGAGAGGCACTTCTTTTAATTTCTCACTGTTTACCTAAGGTCGGGTCAGATGGGCAAATGAGCCAAAACGACCAATCAAGGCAGCTTCTCATATTTACAAAACCATATCATATTTACAAACCCTTATCAGAGTATTTGCGCGGATTAGTGTTACCGAGGTTACCGTATGATGCCATGGCTGAGTTTATTATTTAGTTTAAAACTAATGGATGGACCGATAAGATGAAAAGAATAATGGGAATGGGAATAGAACTTACAGTCTAGCTTGACGGACTGGAAAGGTATAGTATCGCCGATAATTCTTCGAACTTCGTCCAGCTTCTTAGCATTTCCTGTCACGAAGGTTACCACCTTCAATGATGCCGCCATGTTTCTCTGCCCCACATGCAAAGAGTAAACATGATATACTACGGTTTCGGGCGCATTTTGGAATAGTTTCAAAAAGTATAAAATCTCCAGATCCCTACACGTAGATCGCTACACGTTTTATGATTTTGATCATTTCTACCGGATTGGATTTTAGGAAAGCAATCTCTATGTAAACAGATTGTGTAATGTTAATATTTGATATTTGAGTGCAATTTTAATGGATCTAATGATTAAGAATATGTGTTTTCTCTTTGGAGGTTATTGATTCAAAGGATTCAAAACTAAGGAGTAGAGTCTTTACATGTTGAATGATTAACATTGACCCATTGTGATGAGGCTTCAAGGTTAGACTTGGTGTGGGATCCCCATATGGGAGTGTTTTGAGACGTTTCAACCCTTGCCAAGTCACAAGTTCCTACTAGTACTCATTTAACCATGCATTTAGGCTACTATTTTTATTAATATAGGTTCATATTAATTTTAGATCTATTGAGCTTTGAGAGGGATCAAATCTATGGAAGTACAATTTTTTTTGTATAGTACAAAATTTTCAGAAAAATGTTTGCACCCAAGAGGATTTGATCCCTCTAGAAACTTGACAGATATGAGGCTAATATAAAATTATTTATGTTGATTGGGTTTAGCTTGAGTGGTTGAGAGGAGGAGTGTTATCTTTCCTACCTAGGTTTAACTCTTGCAAGTGACATGTTGAGCTCTTAATGAGTATATTGTTGACAATGCTACTTCAACATTTTACTAGATTTAGGAGCATTATGTTATGTTACACATCTCCTTATATTGACCTATAGAAAGCACTTCCAACACAATAAAGAGATAAATTTCAATTTTTCATTATCATAGTAAAGTTCATTTTAATGTAAAATTAGTTATTTATGGTTACTACAGTTTGAATCAAGGTTAATATTGTGGTGATGTTTTGTCTCAACCATTAAACCACATCCCAATGAATGATACGAGGTGAATAACAACCTTAATAACCTTATAGAAATTAATTATTCTTTGTGTTTTATGAATTATGTAATAGTATTCTCCTTCTTGCCCTCACTTTCATTACACAATCCACATTGAATTTCTCCTTACATTTTTATTTGCTTTTAATTATGAGCATGGCCATCTTTGAGTTGACATCCTTGGAGACACGGTAAATCCAACCTTTAATGACACATCATAAAGTGTTGTGCCCTCTTCACCTTATATCASCAACTCATGCATACTCTATGTAATGATTTGGGTTTCAATATTTTGCTTCTGTATATTTCAAACAAGCTTACTACTTTCCCTTCACCTAAGTTGCATCTCAATCTCTCTTTTCAATCTTAATTACTTTAGATTCTCAAGAGTTTGTTGTTATCACCCTTCTCTTTGTTTTGTCTCTCCTACCTCGCATTAGTAATGGGAACCTTGAATTCTACAACAAAAAGTCCAATGTTAATGACTAAGGTTTAATCTTTATAGTAGCTTTGATAAGAACTTGAGGAGGCTATAATAGATACCATGACCACTCAATTAAGGAATTTTTGGAGCCTTGTTACCCATTTTGTTGCTTTGACAAAGTCATTCCCAAACATATGAGTGTCAATTGTTTTCTTGGTCATTTATGATGGATCAATAAGTGCTTATGGTTATCATTCCAAGAGTATTGCCTATATAATTGGTCTTCTAACTTATAATAGAGAATTTTGTAGAAATTTAATGACAAAATCAACATGCACAAATTTTGTCATACACTTAACAACCTAGAGATAACTGCCATCTATGAACTCTCAAATGTATAAACCCACATTCAAAAAATATTATGAGCAGAAATACACATTGCCAAGCACTTTTGCAGCGGAGTAAACACAATGAAGAGCAATCACACATCCATGTAATACTCATAAATTTAGGCAACCAACCAGGGAAAACCCCAATGTGGAGAAACCCAAAGAGAGATATTTTATTAGCTTCAGGAAAGATATATCAGCAACAAGATTACAATTTCCAACAAGAGAAATCCACTTACAACACCCAGCAGTCCCACTATTTTCTACCTAGAAATTTGTGCCAAATCTGTATTGTTGCACAGCCCTCCTTTGCTGGACAACACCTTGAAAAATATGTCAAACAACAGTTGTACAGACAGAACTGTACGACCCCTTCTGCATCAAGAAATACTCCAAACAACCTCAATTTATGTGCCCACAATATGCCTCAAAAAACGTGCCCTCTTCCTTGATGTATGGACTGTACGGATCCGAACAGTACAGCCTCCCTAACAACAATAAATTTCAGCCACTTCAAAAAAAAAAATCCTTGGGAAATGTGTCTAATCTCTGTTGGGAAATGCACCCTCCTTGCTGCCCACTTTCCTCTCTCAAGCTCTCTCAGAAATATCTCAATCTCCTCTTCTCATTATTGTGTCTTCCACACTACCCAATGCATTCTCTTATAATTCGAAAATGACCTTTCACCTTCCAAGTGTCTTTTCACCTTCCTCGTCCCTAAATCCAAAGGCCAAGATCTAATCTTGCCTTTACATGATCAAGGGACATGATTAATTCCCTCTCAAATAAATCACTTAAAATATTGAAGTACAATTTCACTGTAAAACATAAGTGCACTTTATGAAATAAAATCACTTTAATATTAGAAGGTACACTTCATTAAAAAGTCACTTTAATAAAAGAACCACTTTATCACAACTTTATAAAAACCCATTTCAAAGTCAAGTGTCTAGTAGTGCAAATATAAGTTTACTTCTACATACAAGACAAACATGCAGAGTACCTCCCA
Organism: Picea sitchensis; assembly: GCA_010110895.2. Classification (NCBI taxonomy): domain Eukaryota; kingdom Viridiplantae; phylum Streptophyta; class Pinopsida; order Pinales; family Pinaceae; genus Picea; species Picea sitchensis. Next base: position 183,064 of record SNQJ01S0031366.1, read on the forward strand.
AGCTATAAAAGCTAACACTCCCTCTTAGCGAGGGATGTACTCACTGCCATCACCACCATCCGGTCCCATCACATTATTCGCAGTAGGAGCTCCCTCTGAACCTGGAGCCAACCCCAACACCTACATAGAACTCGAACCAGAAGATCTTCTCCTGACAACCACTCTGAACCCTAAGCTCCTAGGAGAATCCACTCCACCCTGAGCATTGGTTCGAACACACTAGCTGAGCCTCTTGTCAATGCTCAGAAGAGACTCCCTCTCTTCTCTCAGAATGCAAGATTGAATCTTTGGGCCCATCGTAGTCTCGGGAGCCTCCTACTCCTCATCTAACTCTGAATCATAACCTGAAGGTTGTCCTCGCAACATGTACAACCTGTCCACCCGATCACCAATCATTTGTGGTTCAACCGGGTCCACTCCCTCCCTGTGGATAAATACATGTCCCCTCTTGAACAATGTACAATATCCAACATCCTCCAAGGCTGAGATTGAGAGCAAGTTAACCCTCAACCCTAGAACAAAGAGAAATCCATCAACCTCCAGGAGTCCTCCATACTTTAGTCAGAATCTAACCCTTCCAACTCCACGTACAACTCATTCCATACCTCCTTCACTCTCCACCAACTGGTCAGAACTTGTTCTCCATGATAACAAGGAATACTCACCAAATTCTCGTCATGTGACAAGAGGCTCCATTATCAACAATCCATTTGTTATCACCCCCAAATCCTCCACCACTGACATTAGATAATATAGGAACCAAAGAAAAGTCCTTATCAAACTTGGATGAAAAGTCCTCCATAGTTGTTGTAGCAACTGTACCAGGCCCCTCATGTTCCTTCTTCTTCTTCTTCCTCTCGGGACATTGAGAAGCAAGGTGCCCCAACTAGTTACAATAGTAACATCTAACTTTACTCAAGTCCCTCCCGGAATTTCCTTTCTGCTTCCTCTTTCCCTTTGCAACAAGAGCAACATTCTCTTCATCAGCTCCATCTGCCTTCAGTCCATTTCTCTGAGATCCTTCCCGGCTCTCATCCTGAGTGAAATCATCCCACGGTCTACTCCAATCTGAAAGATTCTCACGACCCACCACACACTTCACGAAGACTTCCCATTCCTTGGTGAAGCCTTTCAAGGCTCTCCTCACCAACTCTGAATCTTATATGACCTCCCCAACTGTAGCCAGCTCATCTTTCACTTGAGCTACCCGGGTAAGATAATAAGCAACACTCTCCCCCTTACCCATCTTAGTATCATGCAATTTATCCTTCAAGGCCATCTTTCGGCTTTCATTCTTCGCCTCATACAAGTTTTTAAGTGCATCCCAGATCTCTTTGGTTGTCTTCTTCTCAGCCAAGTGAGGTATAAGGTGGTCCTTCACCCCATCCAGAATAATCCTCTGAGCTTTGGCCTCCTTTACCTCATGTAAATCCAAAGTTATAGGGTCTATTGATGGAACAACAACTATGGTGCTAACAAAACTCTAAATCTTGTTCTCCCTAAGAATAGTCGACATCCTAACTTTCCATTGCAAATAGTTTGAAATCCCATCCAACTGGTCCTCATACCTGATGCAAATAGCCATCTCCCTGTCAATTGTTCAACAGAAAACAAACAATCAAGTTTCCCCCTTCAAACATTGCCCAAAAATCTCACTACTCACTGTAACTCAGAGCCCAAGCTCTGATACCATGTAGAAATTTAATGACAAAATCAACATGCACAAATTATGTCATACACTTAGAAACCTAGAGATAACTGTCATCTATGAACTCTGAAATGTATAAACCCACATTTAGAAAATATTGTGGGCAGAAATACACATTGCCAAGCACTTTTGCAGCGGAATAAACACAATGAACAACAATCACACATCCATGTAATACTCATAAATTTAGGCAACCAGCCAGAGAAAACCCCAATGTGGGGAAACCCAAAGAGAGAGAGATATTTTATTAGCTTCGGGAAAGATATATCAGCAGCAAGATTACAATTTCCAGCAAGAGAAATCCACTTACAGCATTCAACAGTCCCACTCCTTTATGCCTAGAAATTTGTGCCAAATATGTACCGTTGTACGACCCTCCTTTGTTGGACAACACCTCGAAAAATGTGCCAAGAAACAATTGTATGGACATAAATGTATGGCCCCTTCTGTAGCAAGAAATACTCCAAACAACCTCGATTTTTGTGCCCACAATCTACCTCAAAAAATGTGCCATCTTCCTTGTTGTACGAACTGCACAGATCCGTACAGTACGGCCTCCCTAACATCAATATATTTTAGCCACTTCTAAACAGAAAATTTCTTTGGGAAATGCAACCTTCTTGCTGCCCACTTTCCTCTCTCAATCTCCTCCTCCCATTATTGTGTTTTGCAAACTACTCAATGCATTATCTTATAATTCGAAAATGACCTTTCACCTTCCAAGTGTCTTTTCACCTTCCCCATCCCTAAATCCAAAGGCCGAGATCTAATCTTGCCTTTACATGATCAAGGGACATGATTCATTCTCTCCAAAATAAATCACTTGAAATATTAAAGTACTATTTAATTTTATAACATAAGTGCACTTTATGAAATAAAGTCACTTTAATATTAGAAGGTACACTTCATTAAAAAGTCACTTTAATAAAAGAACCACTTTAACACAACTTTATAAAAACTCATTACAAAGTCAAGTGTCTAGTAGTGCAAATATAAGGTTACTTTTGCATACAAGACAATCATGCGGAGTACCTCCTGAGCTATAAAAACAATTGGTTTAGCCAATTGGTTTGGACAGTTGGTTGTCATTGATATTGGATAGGTGTCAACTTATGTGATGGGTATATTTGGAGAAGTCTCCAAAGTGGTACCCTTATGGCGTAGCTCTGATACCAATTGTACTTGATACTTATTCACCCCCCTCTCAGTATCAACAATCGGTATCATAGTTGTGTATCCTGAAACAACATAGAACCAAATATCCACCCTAAGAACTTTCAAGTAAGTTTCCATTATATTACTCCAGTATTCAAAATTGCTTCCATCAAATGGTGGAATCCCATTTGGAATTTCCCCTTCCATCATTGTTCAGGATCTTCCTTCCAGTGGTTTCAGAGCGGGTTACCTTTAGTACAACTTAACCATTGGAAGGAAGATCATGAACAATGATGGAAGGGAAAATTCCAAATGCAATTCCACCATTTGATGGAAGCAATTTTGAATACTGGAGTAATAGAATGGAAACTTACTTCAAAGTTCTTGGGGTGGATATTTGGCTCTCAGTTGTTTCAGGATACACAACTCTGATACCAATTTTTGATATTGAGAGGGGGGTGAATCAACATCAAGTACAATTTCAAACACTTTTTCAACTTATACTTCAACGATATTATATATTCAATTTATATCCAATGAGCAATGAAGAATATCCAATGAACAATGAAGAATAGTAGAAGAGATACACTAATACACCATGCACCATATATGAGAAGTAATCATAAGTTATTGTTCAAGGGAAGTAATGACTTTCAAGGGAAGATAACTCTTCCAAGTTCAAAGGAGGGTCAAACCTCCAATTAAGGGAAGCAACAACTTCCAAGTTCAAGGGAGGGTTAAACATCCAAACAATGCCTTCAAGGGAAGCTACAACTTCCAATTTCAAGGGAGGGTTAAACCCTCCATCCTTGCCCCTTCCTTCCATCGAAGAATATATAAGAGATAATAAACCTTTACGTCAAAATATCACCATCAATAGAATACAACCATTACACATAAACATGAACCAGAGATCACCAAGACGTGCCTTCCTTAGAACTTCCACAAGCCTTTTCTCAGGTACATTGCATGTCCTCTTATTAGCCCACGTATGTACACTACATGTCTTCTTATCATTTTATGTATGTATGCTACTTGTCCTCTTATCAGCCCACGTACACCCTCAAAAAACTAGGGTTTCTGCAACTCTAAAACATCTGAGCCTTTCAGACTTCGCCACCTCAGACTTGCTCCACGTTGAACTTCGCACATACTCCTAGCACAAGTGCAGAACCACTTATGCTAGCTCCATCACACTTGCTTGGATAATTATGAAATCTTCTTTGATGTGTATTTATACTCTTCATGACAATGCCTTTTGGCATTAGGGTCGACCTAGCACTTTCTCATTGTGCAATTCTTTTCTTTAATTATCTTCAGGGTCGACCTGTACTTCCTTCTTCAATTCAATTTGTCATCTTCAAAAAATCATTTCTCCTCAACCATGAGGATCCACATGACGTGCCACCTACCACCAGAAATGAGATGACGTACATTATCCATCCATGGGTGTTGTATCTGCATGTAAACTATCCTTCATGTCCAAATACCTTCATCAACTATGGGGTCCAAAACCAATGACTAGGGTTAACATCAATGACAAAAACGATTCTTCCAACACCAACAACAAATTCGAAGCTTATGCATTGCTCCAGGGCATCCAATTGGTCAAGCAACGACAAATCCTTTGTTTCAATATAATTGGGGATTCCAAGAACTTGATCATATTTTTGGTTTTTGACTCCTCACCAAAGGATATTCATTTAAAGAAACTTTTGGATCATATTTTTTTTTCACTTCGAAACCACCAAGTGAAATTCTTCCATGTGGTCCGACAATATATCAATGCAACCAAAAAAATGGCTAATTTGGCCATTGGAAAGCCCCCAGGTCTCCCGAGGGTTGAAGCAGTGGATATTTTCCTCTCCCCTCTATGATTATTTGGTAGGGTCCTCAAATTTTATGTCTTTCCACGTGGCCCGTGGGTGGACGCTTGGGAGTGGTACTTGGCTCATATCCATGCATTCGGTATCATGGATTTGGATAAGACGAGGTTATCACAACAAAGGTAGAGTTATTAAGACAATGTGTGAGTGGAGGTCTAGATTGTGTGCGGCGAATCACTGCCAGTACCATCACATGGGAGAAACAATGGATTTGGTCATGTTTTCACTTGCTCCGAAAATTGGAAACGCACAGACAGGACATTGGAAGCATGTTAATTTGGAAATGGACGTCAGCAAGAGCATGGTGGTGGAGGTTGGATTCAAGTGAATATGGAAATTTCAGGCGTTTTAGGTATGCTCTAGTTTAAGTAATAATTTCAACAGGAAAAGCTCTCCATGTATGTCATAAAACAAAATTGGAGAAGCTTGGGTCGTCATTTGGAAGCATCCCTTTGTTTCCTTGTCTTTGGTGTTTCTTGGTTTTTTCTTGCTGGGTAGGTGTGTGTTCTCGGTGGTAGCCATGAGGGGCAGGCGTTGGGTTACCCACTTCAGTATATCTTTGAATTCTTCCAGTTGCGTTACGATGTTTCTCTGGTTGGCTTGGTTACTTGGGATTAGTGTTGGACCCATTTCAATGTCAGTTTTACCCTGCAAAGTATTCTTAATCCCTAGTAATTATCTTGAGACTGTGAAGATTGTTTCGACATGGAAAAGAATGGACCCACAGGATCCTGGGCATTTAATGGATAACGAAATGGAAGCAAATGATTTTGAAGACCGACAAAGATTGTTTTTCAGGGTATATGCTCTTAGTTCGACCATCACTTATGCTCTGGAAACTTTGGTACAACATCACACTTTAATTGACCAACTCCAAGATGAAGTTTATGCTTTGAGGTGTCATAACAAGGATCTTCATAAGTGATTGGATCAGAGAGAGGAGACCAGAGTTCATTAGTCTTCATCAAGCAATGCAAGAATTGTATCAGAGGCATCAGTAGCCCCAATACCATATCTCAATGAACCTGTGGTTAAGGATTGGAATAAGCAGGGAATGTCAGGCCCTCAAAATGAAATTGGTAGTTGATCTAAAAAGCATTTCCAATTATATATGTTTTGCCTCAATATATGTATAGCTAGTGTTTTTTACCGTCTTCATATTATTCAAAGTTGCAGTAGTGCTTGAATATGGAGCAATATTAGGGGAAAGCTAGAATTTTGTTGGGAAATAGGCTTAGTCCAACCAATTTTGAATAATGATGTAAATCAGAATCTGATCTATTGTAACTCAGTGGTCTTGACCACACCATTTTAATGCAAAATATTTCCCATTTTCTGTTAAAAAAAAAAATAAGTAAGGTTTATTAAAGATTTATATTTTAAATAAGGCAAAGTTTGTTTCCCTCATTCATTTATTTAATGGAGTGGTGAAAATAAAATATAAATGTAAAATATTTTTAATTAAATGGTTGTAATTTAAATATTTTATGAATTGGTTTACTTTTTATCATTCAAAATAATGAGAAGGGAAATTGACATTTTTTTTTAAATATGSTAAAAACATTTTAAATGGATAGAATTATATATATCAATCATTAACAATGCAAAATGTTGTGATAGGGGTGTTCTAGGATGTTGAATACATTTATGCATTAAAACAATGATTTCAACTATCCAAAGTTACAATTTAGCAAAGATTTTATGACCAAATTCTAATGACAACAAATAGGAATAGATCAAAATCATAAAACATTTAACCTTCTTCAATTAAATGTTGCAGCCATTTACAACTTTAAGGAATTTTTTTTGAACAATATATCTATTTCCTATTAAACACACTTCAAAAAAAAAAATTGTATAAATTTTTATACATAAATTAAATCAATTTGGATGCAATGTCAATTATGAATTGTTTTTAATTAGCATATAGTTAGTTCCTGCAATGGAATGGTGAGTTCCTACAAGTGCATGGTTTTGCACATTGTATAACTATCTATTAATATTTTTATCCAATTTAAATTCCACAAATAAATGTTTAAATGGTTAAATAGGTTTTTTAAGAGAAGTGAGTTAATAAATGGATAAATTTTATTTTCTCGGTGGATTCACTTTTTCTCAACAAGGTAAAGTTTAGTACTGATGCATTTATTTTTTCTTAATCTCAACAATATGGGTTGCTTTAAAATTAGCCAAAACCGTTGAGGAAAAAGTTCCATTGTCAAAGCTCTCATCAATCAAGTGGAACTATAACTTTCAACAAATTTCCTACTGAATTTGAATAAGAATTTCTACTGAGGGAAAATAAATGAGTTTCTCCATTTATTAACTTACTCTTTTATTAAAAGTTTATGCTTTGAATTTAAGGGGTGGTAGGAGCAAGGGGGTTCTCTGTGATCATGAGGGAAACAAGGAAACAAATTTTGGTGGCGATTGGGAGTCACCCTGAAAAATGAAGCAGAGGCCATGGTAATTTACCAAGGGCTATGCATACTCAAAGGAAAAGGAGTTGTTATTGCAACAATAGTTGGAGATTCATCCATTCTCATAAGAGCCTTTGCTACGAGGAGGATACCTAGAAATGCCAAACGAGCCTGAATTATTCAAGGGTCCATGGGCATAGTTAACGACCTCGACGAGACCAAGTTCTTCCAAGTGCTAAGAATGCAAAACAAAATTGTACATCACCAAGCCAACGTTGGTTCCCTTTTGGGTAAAGGTTGTGCATTAATTAAGAGAGGAGATGCTTCAATCAAATTAATACCATGTCAAACACCAAAGGCATCTTAAGGGTCCTTGCAATAAATAGGTGTAAGTACATGTGTGCAAAAAAGGTCAAAGCATTAAATCCCACACCACTCAATGGTATTTAGTTGTCAACATTTGGAGATATAAGTAATATGTTGAAGGTTAGGCTTCATGCCTGCGGGTTTTTTAATCGAGTCATGGCTCTTGTTTCTCCTCTAATTTGGTTTTTGTGCTAAGCAAGCTATAATAAAATTCAATTTATGGTGGTGCAACCAGTTTCCTATGCTCAAGTTGTGTATTAAGGTCCCAACATTTTCTAATACCAGTTATGGTTATCTAGTTTTAGTATTGGCGCTTTGTTATTATGGTTGATATGTAGTTTTGGATCAATGTTGTCTCTCCAAGGGTTGTGATTTGAAGTGTGGGTTGCACCCACAAGATCTGTCTACAAGTATTCTTAATCACTCAATCAGAGCAGTGTCTATATGTGTAGTGAAGCAATGGCCCATTGACATTGTGGTGGAAATTATTGTGTACTATGTGAGTTAGCAATGGGGTAAAAAGGTATTAAGGATTATGGCAGAGACATGTTTGAGGTGCAAAATTTCATGGTGGACACTCCTAGGAAACAAATAATATGGGAAGATGATTGGCATGAGTTGTGGAAAATTGGGAACATGGAAAGAGCAAGAAATACAATGAATATGAAGGTCTTCATGCATTTATAGAGGCAAAAGCAACTCAAGCTAGAGGAAATTATGTGAACCCTGGGTTTATGGGTCAATAAGGTGGTGGAAGATTTGGGTATATCTCCAAAGAATGCTAGGACCTATCCTACAACCTATAGGGCTATCATAAAATTAGCCTCCTCCAAACTAGTCGAAGTCAAAGAATAGAATGGAAAAGAGCGCCTCCCCCCACCTTGGGACAACCAAACAAGGTACAAAGCAAAGACAAACCAGCTTAAGTGACCATGCAAGAATGGGTAGAAGAATCCCCTCGAGGCATGTTCTTTTAATTTTCTTTTTAAATTTTTGGCATGTATTGTTGTGTGTGTGTGTGTGTGTGTGTGTTTTACAAATGGTTCACGACATTGAAGACCAATACTCGCTACGTCCACGGAAACCACCCCCCCCAAAATCCGCGAGAGAACATGGGGAGGCCGAGCATTTTCAGAATATTGGGGGCTCAACAACAACATCGTATATGGACATACATGTATTGTTGTGTTATCTTGCCTTTGCACCAATTTGTAAGGAAATATACTTACTAATATTATACTTTCAATGCTAGAATAAGCCATGCCATATTTTTGTGTTTGGAAAAACCTTTTAATTTTACTTGAAGGCTACAATAAAAACTTTAATTTTATATCACATGGATATATGGTCCAATCATAATTATATTTCTAATACAAATATAATCGTTTATATAAATTAATAAATAAATAAAATATTATACTTTGCATTTTATTAAAACAAAATTTCATTTTTTTAATAGACTATTTTACTTGTGTTTCCTAATTAATGGAAAGGTGAAAATACATTAAGAGTATGAGTGTGTAGGTTTTCACAGTTTGTCATAATGTTGCTTGAGCTTTATGGAGATAAACTGTGTATAAAATTTTGAAATGTTGAACATTTTGAGTGGACACTCAACCCATCATCAGGGACGAATAAAGTTGAAATGATAATAGAACCCCATAAATATCTACCCAATCACTCTTGTCTATTATCATTTCAACTTTACTTGTCCTTTATGATGGGTGCAGTGTCCACTCGAAACATTGGACATTTCAAAATTTTATACACAATTTATCTCCAAAAATCTCAAACGATATTAAGAGTCTACAATAATTAAATGGAAAGAAATAAACAAACATGAATATTAATGGAAAGAGGTGAAGAGATGTGAAGAGTTTAAATATTAATAATTAAATTTGATATATAGGGTTTCGAGTCACAATGCTCCAGACCTCTTCGTATAACTC